>OZ035838.1:23144183-23379183 GCA_964034765.1 Knipowitschia caucasica
CTGAGCAGAGCAAGGAACGCCACCAGGGAACCCGTGTCCGTCTGCGGCCCAACGGAAGCTGCGAAGAAGCCCGCATGACTAGGCCTGGACAGGGCCCACAGGGGTTCCAGATCTCGGAGGATCCAGCAAGATTTACAATCGGAAATTACGCAAATTTCAACGACAGAATTTTAGTAGAGTGTATAATAATGATAATGAGATCGAATTTAAGTGTTTCGAAGAAGAAAAGCATGTTTAAAGCCGGAGAAGGTCAAACAAATGGACAAAAGTTGCCAAATATTCAAAAGGACTGATTTCAGATTTAAATGGAACTCTTCAACTATAAGAGGATGGTGTTTTGTATTCGCAACCTCTGTTCATAATAGTTTACTTTTAAAGTATCGGAATCAGGGAAGAATCAGGGTTGACAAGGCATACATACAGTATAGCCACTATTCAACCGGCATTTTCTGATTAAAAAAAAAAAGCTTTTGAATCAAGAGACAGCTTCACTTTTAATATTAAATGAAAGGATTCATCAATCTCAAGAACTTAAGAAAGGCCGTTGTTCTGAAGAGGTTTCTTTCAAGACACAACAACAGTCATGACGCACAAAACTTTGATCTTCACACTTCTTTTCACAGGATTGCTGTATCTTGTATACCCCCAGGTCTGAGAGAAAAAAAGCGCCTTACACACTAAAACCTCTCCTTCTTTGCACCAACAGCAAATGATAAAGGACGATGTTGTCTCTCACCACACAAAGTTCAAACAAAGCCAGTGCAATGACATTTTCACATTGTCAGCTGAAGCGTGGAATCTCCCATGAAACAAAAGAAGGTAAACTTTAAGTCGGCATACAAGTGGTGAAATTGTCAGACATCGCAAAAGAAAATGGGATTTTGTGTCTTGTTTTTTCTGGCTTATTAAACATTGACAAGTGGATTTCCTAAGGTGGAACAACAAATGGCCGGAACGTCGGTACATGATTTAATAAATTCATGTTGAGATCCGGAGCGTACAAACATGGCATGGACCGCATTGACCCAATGGAAAAGAAACCTGTCCCACTCAATATCCATGGGAGTTTCATGATGAATTATTTATTTACTGTAATCACCTTCATGTGTGTGCAGAGAACGCCAAACAAGGATTGAATGGCTGATTACTTGAACTGGGGTACATAGCTGTTTTGTTTCATAAATTAAAAAAACAGACCACTTATTAGAAAACATTTGATCTTTTGCATACTTGTAAGAAAGACCCCTGTGAATCACTATTTGACTTTTTTGGTTGAGCAAGGCTAGTTCTTCCTTTTTCACTTTTCAGAGCCCAAAAATACTCACTCTAGAACCAAACTGTCTTAGAGCCAGGAACTAGTGACATGGATTATTTTTTTGTGCTTTGAAAGTGAGGTACCCCAGCTTTACATGATGTGACGAGACTCTCAAGCTGCAGGATTTGTTAAAGACCAAATACATGTGTTGATGTCAATTGAATCAAAGAGGGACATTCTGATCTCGACGAGTGCAGAAGGAAGAATACAAAATTGAAACTTTGAAGAAACGAAAGATGGGTTGTTTCCATGAATGTAAATTGTACAGTAAACAATATACAGCTTTTGCAAATATAAAGAAGATTAGCATTTTATAGATACAAATAATTCATAGTGTGCCTGTGTATTGACACAACCAAGGAACGCAGGGCGGTTCAAATGGATTCCAGTCTTGATTATTTGCTCTGATAGTTTCACAAAGGTTGTAAAAATAGATATTGACGAGTGCAGTGGTCCCTCGCTATATCGCGGTTCACCTTTTCGTGGCTTCCGCTGTTTCGCATATTTTGCATGTGAAATTTTTTTTGCATTTGTACAGCGTGGTTCTTATGTGATGCGTGCGTACTCCAACATGTACAACATAATTTAGTAATATTTGCTTGATCTGCGTACATTCACTAAAAACATGCACATTAGGTAAATCCTTCAGGTTTGGTAGTCCTGACCAAGGCGAGCATCAGCATCTGGAGATGGGTTTCCGGGCGCTGCTCTATGGCGACCACTCCTCCTGACGGAAGCCTTAGTGGCATCAGGATGGGTCAAATGCAGAGGATGAATTGCCCTACCGGGATTAATAAAGTGCACCTTTATCTTTATTTTAAGAACTGATGCTTTATTTTCTCATTCCAAGGGAGTCATTTCTTGTATCTTAAAAAAAAAGGATAATTTTGCTCATCCCATTGGCAAATTATTTCGTAAGGCATTGAAAATGTGCTCAAATTCAGATATACAGTATTTGCCATTTTTTTGACACGAGAGTTACCTTCATTTAAAGTCAGAAGCAAACGTCTGTGGCTTGATTTTTTTTTAGAGGACTATCACGTTCTTCTGTAGCCCTGATTCCTCCTCCACCTGCACCTTAGCAGCTCTATTTTACAGTGTATGCACGGCTTTTGACAGCTGCAGCAGCACTCAGACCTAGACCCAACTGGTTTGATTTCTCCACGATCACACTTCATCAGGAGTTCAGGTGGTTTGAAAAGTGTATAAAGTGTTTTGTGAGGGGTTTTACAGCCTTAACACGAACAGCTGCTACTGCTTGAATTTCGCTTATTGCAGGTTATTTTATGAACGTAACCCCCGCGATAACCGAGGGACCACTGAATACAAAATGTGTATGCTACGACCGCTGAGAACAAATAGTATTTATAATGTACTGTATAGTGTAGTGTCTTTGGATAGCTACTGTGAGTTATAGCTTCATATATAAATGCTGTGTTTGATTTTGAATTGCTAATTAGAAATAAGTTTTGTCTATATTAGGTTTTTTGGGGTTTTTTTCTTTTTGCAAGAACAAGGAAACAAATAATGTATGATGGGTATGTTTTGTACATAACAGTATTCAATTGATAAACATGGAAAGTGGAACCAGTCCACTAAAATGTGTAGTAGTATCTTTTATTTGATTTGTTGTTCTGGTTTGTAGTCTGCAAACACAACATGGATATAGCACATATGAAGGTAGAGGTTTTGTATTGTTATAAGATTTAAAGGATACATATTACGCTAAATTGACCTTATTTTTAGCATAAGTATGTTACAAGTTACAACATTGTTCTCTCATTATAAACAGATCTGGAGTTGTTTTAGATCAATCCATGCTTATATCAGAAACAAACATGTAACATTAGTTTCAAGTTTCAGGTATGTATCAGGTGAAATTACTTTAAATTTACATTTCCAAATTTGCAGTCACATTTGGAAATTCAATCCAGAGAAGCTATTTTTTAATATGTCTCCTTTAAAGGATGCAAGCATTTTCCATCCAAAAAGATTCAGAGGATACTGTTGGCTGCTTGTTGGAGTACCAAATGTGCTGCCCTTCCAAAGGCGCTTTCAATTATTTTGTTCAAAATAAATAAATAAATGAAAAAATGCTATGTTCTTTCGCTGCTAGTGAATCTTTGTACAAGAAAAGACAGGGACACACAAAGTCATCAGCTGAACATGCATTTTTAAAATTTAAATAGCAAAACATAACATGCAACAATATATATTATATTTTTTCCATTTAAAATACTGTTCGGACTGGATTGGAGTCAGCGAGCATCACGTCGGAAGATGGTGTTGCCCGAAGCACTGCAGGAGGATGGGGCAAATGCAGATGGCAAATGTATCTACAGGGTAAGATGATGGTACAAAAACACAATCATTATCAGCAGCAGTAGTAGGTACTTGGGTTTCCACAGAGCTCTGGTTTGAGGAGAGAATGACATGAAAATAAGAAGAACAGTTTAGCTCCACTGAGCTAGAGTCCCTAACTTAGCTTGTCCCAACAGAAAGAGTCCAGTATTTATAATTGAACAAATAAGACCACCGCGTGCTGCCTTAGAAAATACCGTATATTTTACACACTTACAGCTGAAACTGTTTTACATCCAGATTCAGTTCATTTGCCATTTGCAGTAAAACCCCATTTGCAGACGTCCCCAGTGTGCCCCAGTCAAGTACATAAATAAAACGGGAATAACAGCGCGTATATCGACAGCAACTGGCCGTCAAGTGTTTTTTCTGGCATAAACTGTAGAGAGCGCGCAATACGTCACATGATAACACTCTCAACACATGTTGTTGGAGCGCACACATCGGGTGATATCTCTGGATCTGAGTACAATAGTTGTATCCGGAGATCGACTGTTTATCTCCAGTTCAGCGCGCACATCGACCGATTTCGGCAACTGATCATCTCCATCATCTCCTCTCAGTTGCCAAAAGCCGCCTTGCAACTAGTCTCCAGTAACTCTGTCGATGTACGCTAGGCTTTAGAGCCAGGAACAAGTTTGGACAGCTCTTATGTTAGGTAAGTTAGGTACTCCAGCTTTAAGGTTCCTCTGTCTGGCTTTGCCTTTGTTGGTGTTTGCTGCAGAATTTTATGTTTTATGACACAGCTACTGACTTTAGTTACTTAAAAGAAGCTAATTATTGTGCTGTGTGTCCAGGTAAAACATTATTACTAAGTTACATTTACTTTAGCATTATAGTGTTCATCAATATACTTACTTTTTTATTTACACTGCCGTAGATCCATTGTATTGTTATGCTTAAGCGAGCATTTGCAATAGAGAATACATAACTATTCATAAGGGTTTGTCTGTACAGATAAATATTACAAGAAGAGATGTGTACAGTAGGCCAATAAAGTAATACTTTTGTAAATGTTGTGGAATAAAGGAAAACTGTATTTTGGCTTGTTTCTTTACTGTCCATATGTACAGTTTGAATTGTATGTGTTTGCATGTGACAGTGGCTCAGTTGGTAGAGCTTTGGCCTTTGAGCCTGAAGGTCGTGGTTTCTCCACTGACTCTGCTGCCATATACTGTCCTTGGGCTTAGCCTCACTTTGCCTGAAGCCTCTGCTGAAAGATCAAGGCTGCGCTGTCACTGACAGAGACCCCCCTAACCCAGAAATGGATCAATGGGTAGAAAATGGATGGATGGGTGTGTGCATGCCAGTTTTAATGGGATTAAAATGTTTAAAATTATAAAAATTATATATTCCCATTTTTATATATTACAAGAAATAACAGAATCAGACTGAAAACAGCTAAATCATCACCAATCAGATTTGGCCCTCTCACACCAATAAATGACATGTATTGACCGCTATTTGACTCGGAAAGTGTGAGATTTCTTTCTTTCAGCTGTCCTGGTAACACAAGTAGTTTTTTTGTATCATCAGAAAGGCCCTGTTCCGACAGGACCTTCACCAGGGGGGTAAACGTAGCCATTTAAAAAATAAATAAAATATAAACAAAATAATACGAGAATAAGAAGTATCAAAAGAAGCTTAGTCCAGTGATAGAGTAATTTCACAAATATTGTCATGTTTAATGTCAAATAATTAACCTCCCTCCCATAAACAGCCACTGGCATAGATTAATCATCCAAATAATGGCGATGAGTAACGAGTATGGATCCGATGGTTGCAGCGCTCTGTCTGCAATTACTTTAGAATATTAAAGATATTCTGCTCCTCACCAAGGACAATCCCTGGGTGGATTGTGGTTGAACGGAGCAGTGGGTAATCTATTTCTGGGCCGTTACATCGTGTCTGACAAATGCCTGCTGTGAAGCGTGGTCTCGCTAATGGCCGATGCGAGGATTTTGCTGAACAAGCGCGGATCCTGCTTCTCCTCGGAGACTTTCAGATCTGATCTGCGCTCTTGTCTTACCACAAACACACCACTCTCGCCACATATTCTAGAGTTAGTCCAAATTTTATTCCTTATTTTTTTATTATCTCTCTCTGACTGTTGCACTGAGCCAAAGCAATTTCCAATCCTGTGACTTCCTGTTACTAACGTGGCAATAAAAATTATTCTGATTCTGATTCTGAAATGTCACAATGCATCACGCCAAGATGAGACAAGTGGTATGTATGTTAAAGAAAGGGCATAGAAGATAAAGTATGTCACCTTCAACGCCCTTTCCTTGGTGTACAATGATCGAAACTCGTAGACTATGGAAGAGTTCGCTTATAGCTTGAGATTTTCATGAAATAAAGGAAATATGGATAGGTGACCACAGAACAATGGGTGCTATTGAAAAAAATTACGTGTTCAAAATCCCATATAAAGATGACCAGTATTCGAAAAGTTAAATCCAAAAAGTTTATTCCCTGATACAAAGAGTCTAAACAGCGGTCTGGACTTAAAGCTAGCTCTCCCTCTCCATTCTATATATGAGTATAAAGTCAGGCGCTCTGACTTTATACTGCAGGTCCCTTGTCCAGACTAGTTCACAATTTCTACATAATACAGTTTTATAAATGTGCTGAAGATCAGGACTCGTCCCTCGAAGACGTCATGGGCTCCTTATCACCTCAGTCCCCGAGACAGGATTTTTGTCTCATGCGAAGCAGACACATCGTTCCTGAAAAGGTTACTTTTGCACAGAGACCAGCCTGTCCTTGAATTCTCACTGACCCCACTAACACATTAAACAAAGGCCTATTATGCAGACACTTACTGATAATATAAGAACATTTTATGGAGATACTTATAAGAACATTTACTGATCAATTGTTAGTACATGTGATTACTGGTAATATACATTGTTATGGTGGTTATACTTTATTCACTCTTGTCTGTGTGTCAGCATGTGCATGTTATTCACATCAGTGCATATGTATTCAGTTTTTCAAAACAGCAGTAAATGTGTATTAAATGTTTTATTTGTGCAGACAGATTTGCTTCCCATTCTTTTATGAACCCGGCACTGCTTCCCGACAGCACGATAGAAGGGATGGGGAAGCCTTGTATTCCACCTTTTCTCCCCTGAGTTCTAGAGCTAGAATGACCTGTTGAGTTTAGATCCTCCACTGTCTTTTGCCTAGTTTTAATTACACTCTCTTAAATCTTTTGCTTAGTGTGATTTTGGCCTTCTATTCTCGGTCTTTCACTCTTCTCCTCTTACTCCAGAGCTTTTTAACACTTTTGCTGCTCTTCCGTTTTAACAAATCAAAAAGAATTGGCAAACATCTGCACAATTGCGGTCATTATATCTGTTGTGAGGTACATCTATCAATCAATATCTCAATATCTGATCGCTTTAGGTGACCTTGATCTTGTGTGTCACTATATAAATAAAGATTACTCACTACTTACATACAATCCATACACATCACATTTATGGTTGATATTAACATTTCTCTTTCAAACACACAATTAAACTGGTATGCCAAATTCCCTGACATGTTTCATTCATTTAAACGAGTGCCTTCAAAAATTCACAGCGACTAAACTGGTCAAAAATGTTTCACTCCCCTCAGCATTGACACACATGTGGAATGGAGCTTTGGGCCAAGAGCCAACTTTTAGTAAGTAAGTAGTAAGTAAGTAGTAAGTAAGTTTTTATTTATATACCGCCTTTTCACTGCAGATCTGAGTCTCAAAGCGGTTTACAATTGTTAATTTTGGGCATTTGTCTCACTCCACACAGAGATGGGAGCGGGGTCGCCAGTACAGGAGGCGCATGCCAGAATTATTGGACATATTTTTAGTGGTAGGGGAAACCGGAGTACCCGGAGGAAACCTACGCAGACACGGGGAGAACATGCAAACTCCACTCAGAAAGGCCCTGGTCCGACCGGGATTCGAACCCAGGACCTTCTTGCTGAGAGGCGAGAGTGCTATCCACTCAGCCACCGTGCCGCCCACCGTGCCCACCGTGCCGCCACCGTGCCGTATTTACCATCCTGTAAATACGTTTTCGAGAGGTAGGAGGATGCTATTATGTTAGCATTGGCTAATGCTTATTCCGGGTCCACCCCCATCGGCCCGGGGTGGTATTGCAAGCACGTCATTTTGGCCACTTTTGAGCTGGGACCCGCCCCCACTGGCTTTGACGCTCGAACGTGCGTCACCATTGAATTGGCATTGAAAGTCGACGCAACGCATGATCCGGTCTGAACGCGGCATAAGACTGAACTCACCTGAGGAAATGGGCGGAGTCTGCTCTGCTCCTGCTGGGTCTGGTAGAAAACCTGCAGCCACAGCGGCCCTTTCTGGACCGGTTTGGACACCTCTGCTATACGTAATGGTTGAAATTGGTGACAATCATGTGAAAAGGCTTGGTTCAGTCCTTCTCAGAGCTGCACATTCACACACAGCTCATATTGATTATGGATTGAGGCAAGCAGCACCTACCACCTCTGATTGCAGCACTAATTTCTTCTCTTTAGCGCCCTCATCTCATTCGTCAGACACTTTGTGATTGAACTGACCTTTGCATAACGACTTAAATAATCAACAAAATCCATTCTCCGCTCTCAGACTATCTAATGTTTGTTGACCTTTTTATGCCCTGTCCTTGAAGTTATTTTAGGTTCATATAATTCTATTTGACTGAGAAGATTTAATGCAGCGAGTTAAAAGTTGTCAATTCTTTTGTCAAGTTCCAAATATGGAAGCTGGTTGCAAATCAGCAAGCTATACGTCTTGGCAAGCTGCATTTTGCTCCAAAGCAAATGCCTTTTTTTTTCTATTGCAATTACGCAAAAAAATTGTTAATCAAATGTGGAGAAATTTACTGAAAACATCTTTCTATCCATTTTCTTCAACTTTATCCGTTGCCAGGTTGCGGGGGCAGCAGTCTTAGTAGAGACGCCCAAACTTCCCTATCCACACACGCTCCCTCTAGCTAATCCGGGGAAATCCACAGGCCAGCGGAGAGACAGTAGCCCAAACCTCAACTGGTTCCTCTCGACGTGGAGAAGCAGCGGCTCTACTCCGAGCTCCTCCCATGTGACTGAGCTCCTCATCCTAGCCACTCTTCAGCGGAAACCCATCTCGACCGCTTGTATCATCCTCATCCTTTTGGTTCGTTTAGTGTAATGTCAAATAACCCCTTACAACACCTTTTTATCTCTAAAACTTAATTAAAACTTAATTTAAGTTCATACTCCAAACTCGCCCATACGTTCTATGGTAAATATAAAGAAGGATATAGCTGACTTGTCTTAAGGTGATTAGGGATTTTGTCAGAGCAGTTTATAGACTTATTATTTAGACTCCATCTGCATTGCAACGTTGTTTACCGGCTTTGTTTTGTATATCAGCTGTTGGGGAAGTGTTACATTAAAACTTTAGAACCTGTAGCTTACATTCAAGTGAGCTCCTCCTATATGTGGCCTATATGTGTACAAAATACACATTTTAGTAGTACAAAATTTGTATTTATTTCCACTTAGTAGTCCAGAACACAGCAAATTGTAATGAAAAATGTCACAAATAGCTTAAATTTGGCAAAATGTATCTTAAATCGCCTTAAAACAAGATTTGCTAATGGGACAAGCAAAATCTTGTTTTAAAAAAAATACTAAAAATATTGAACATCTGCAGTTTATTTGGACTAGCTCCCGAGCCACAGGTTGGAGACTGCTGCTACAAACCATTAACTATATAATTGGCTTCTGGAACTGGTAAATTTCCAAATTGGAATCAAAAACAATGGAACGGCTTAGAGTAATACCTAAGGATTTAATTGGTCATCGTTGCTTTTGTTGGTTACTGAGAGACTGGGAAACCTTTTTTGGGCTTCCAAAATGATGCCTCTTGTAATGTGCCCATCCATCCTCTTGGCCGTGATTTGGTTTCAGAAGAGCCCGGCGTGAAGATTGCTCGTGACATTGGATTGCTCGCTGCCATTTAACAGTGGCAAGCTCATAACCGCACAAGTGATGTCCCGAGGCAGACCCACAGCTATCTGGAGCCATCAGAAAATTAAACAAGCAAGCCTTCTCCAAACTCACACTCCTGCATCTGCACTCCTGACCGTAGCCATGGAGACAAGAGGCGAGATGGTGAGAGCTTGGCCGACACACTGAAGACGTTGGCTTTAATTAGGAAGCCTCCCCTGCAACCACTTATCAATTACCCAGATTGCTGCTCTGTTCACTGACATTTTCAACTCCTCTCTGCAGTCCTGCCATGTCCCGGCCTGCTTCAAATCCTCCATCATTGTCCCCGTCCCGAAGAAGCCCAGGATCACAGGACTCAATGACTACAGACCTGTAGCACTTACGTCTGTCGTCATGAAGTCATTTGAACGCCTGGTTCTCTCCCATCTCAAGTCCTTCACCTCCCCCCTCCTGGACCCCCTGCAGTTCGCCTACAGAGCCAACAGATCTGTAGACGACGCCATTAACCTGGCCCTCCACCACATCCTACAGCACCTGGACTCCCCGGGGACTTACGCCAGGGTCCTGTTCGTGGACTTCAGCTCTGCCTTCAACACGATCCTGCCATCCCTGCTCCAGGACAAGCTCTCCCAGCTCAACGTGCCCGATTCCACCTGCAGGTGGATCACTGACTTCCTGACGGACAGGAAGCAGCGAGTGCGTCTGGGGAAGAATGTCTCGGACTCTCGGATTATAAATACAGGAGCCCCACAGGGCTGTGTTCTTTCTCCCCTGCTCTTCTCCCTGTACACCAACCACTGCACCTCCAGCCAAGACTCCGTGAAGCTGATCAAGTTCGCGGACGACACCACCCTCATTGGACTCATCTCCAACAACGATGAGTCTGCCTACAGGAGGGAGGTGGACCGGCTGGTGTCCTGGTGCAGTGGTAACAACCTGGAGCTGAACGCCCAGAAGACAGTGGAGATGATTGTGGACTTCAGGAGGAGCACTGTCCCCCCGCCCCCACCCTCCGTGATGGACTCCCCCATCACTTCTGTGGAGTCCTTCCGTTTCCTGGGCACCACCATCACCCAGGACCTCAAGTGGGAGCCGACCATCAGCTCCCTCATCAAGAAGGCCCAGCAGAGGATGTACTTCCTGCGGCAGCTCAGGAAAGCCAAGCTGCCTGCACAGATGTTGGTGCAGTTCTACACGGCCATCATCGAGTCCATCCTCACCTCGTCCATCACTGTGTGGTTCGCTGGAGCCACAGTCAGGGACAAACAGAGACTACAGCGCATTGTGCGCTCTGCAGAGGAAGTGATCGGCCGCAGCCTTCCATCGCTGCAGGACCTGTACGTCGCCCGAGCTCGAGGCCGGGCTGGTCGTATCACAGCCGACCCCTCTCACCCTGCACATGGACTATTCCAACCACTCCCCTCAGGCAGGAGACTGCGGTCCATCAGGACTAGACCCTCCCGCCACAAGAACAGTTTCTTCCCCTCTGCTGTTGGACTCTTGAACACTTCTTAACCTGTCCCCCCGCCCTTTATAAAGTCACTTTACTGCCCATCATACGTCACTTTACTTCACTGTACTGCTGTCACTTTACATTGTGTGCACCATGTGCACTTGTATATTGTAAATAGTAACTGTAACTCTATTTTAAATTTAAATTTATTCTTTAGAAGTGTTTTTTATTCTTATTTTTATTATCTCCTTCTGACTGTTGCACTGAGCCAAAGCAATTTCCAAGTCTGTGACCTCCTGTTACTTACGTGGCAATAAAAATGATTCTGATTCTGTTCACAACAATAGAAAGGTCTGGCTGCTAATGAACCAGGCTAGCCAATATAGCATGAACTTTACACCATTCGCATGTTCAACCGCCTTCAGGTTTTATTAGCGTGGCAATCAACTTGGTTTTTTTATAGCCTACAAGATGCCATGTGTTTAATTGCTTGTAATTGCGTTTATACTTATAAAATAGTTTCAATGTTCATCAAGACTTTATTGATCAATTGAGAATTATGGATACTACCGTTTGTTTTGACTGTCTTCAAGATGTTTTTTCTTTAGGTAAATGTGTTTTCTTTAAGTAAAACATGTATACTTATCCAAAAAGTGTTCAAAGTGATGGTGAGAAAGCTCTTTGAAATGCTGGATAAACTTTATTATAATATATTATAAGACAGAGAAATAGACTTTACACAGTTAAAGGCCCCGTTTTAGCAGGATATTTGAATGTTTGAGTTATTTACATCCTCATATATGGGTGACATGGAGGCTGAGTGGATAGAAGAAGGTTCTTGGTTCGAATCCCAGCCGGAAAAGGGCTTTTCTGAGTGGAGTTTGCATGCACAATAGGTATGAATCTAATGTGTGAGTGAATGGATGGTGTTTGGTCAGAGGTTTTCATACCCCAGTGTGTTCGGCGTCCCGCTTCCGTCATCACTGTGTGGAGAGAATTATAAAATATCTGAACTCTGAACATAGTAAAGCGCTTTGGGTGACCTTGGTCTGTAAAATGTGGTATTTAAATAAAAAATATATACTTATATATCCACCACTATTCCTCCCCCCTCTGTCCCCTCACTGCCAGCACCTTTCCCCTTTTCCCTGTGTTTTACTTACTTTCTTTGGCAATTTTCTTTTCTATGTGGCAAAAGGAGACCGCTATAATTTCATTATAGCTCAAGGTAAACATTTCATATGATCGGGTTGTGTCCCATTTACTAACATTGCACAGTGAAACTTTTCTGGTGTGTGGAGGGGTCTGCCGCTTTCCACGGACAAATACTGATGGAAGAGATAAGTGCGGATCTGTCATTGAGATCTTAAATGTGTTGTGGAAGTTCTACTATGAAGATCAACAGATATTTAATTCCTCCTTTTTATTATCAAAAATGCCACAGAGCATGTACACATTGGGTTGTTGTATTTCATGAACACAGCTCTCACTCAGGGGACTTGGTTTAGAACCTCTGACCCCATTATGAAGAGCAGCT
The DNA here is from genome assembly GCA_964034765.1 of Knipowitschia caucasica. Classification (NCBI taxonomy): domain Eukaryota; kingdom Metazoa; phylum Chordata; class Actinopteri; order Gobiiformes; family Gobiidae; genus Knipowitschia; species Knipowitschia caucasica. Next base: position 23,156,847 of record OZ035838.1, read on the forward strand.
GAGATGAAACAAAGAGAAGTGCTACTCACAAAACTTTTTTTTCTTTTAACAAGGAGGAAGACGCAATATCCGTTGGGGCACTCAAATCTATGAGATCAGGCTCAGAGTTAAAAGTGCGACACTCCGTGATGAGCAGCGCCACCACTACCCGCCTCTTGCTTCGCATACTGTGGAATGAGAACTGAGCGCGAGGTGTGACTGATGTATAAGCACCAGCATGAGTATTCACAGCTGTCGAAAGTTATCACGTTAATCTACTTTTACCCCCAAAAAGTAGTTTTGTTACATTTTTTAACGCATTACACCCAACACTGATTGCAACTAATCTAAATCAAAACATACTAAACTGTATAATCTCGGCTTCTTCAAGTCAAGTCAACGTCAAGTCAATCCAAGACTTCACAGCCGATTTTTTCTGGGTCAACGCTTTGAGTGCAGTCAAACCCCAACACAATGATCTGGCAGTTTTTTCATGCTGATTCTGTTCTGGCCGCAATCAGCCAGAGACGGTGTAACAGGTTTAAAATGAAATGGAACACAACGCTTTTCAAACCATTTCCATCCACAGTTGAGGAGTAACCTATTAACTGGAACTATTTTTGCCTCGACATCAAGTGGATGTCCTTGGATTTTATTTTCATCCATCCATCCAAAATCCCTTCCATTTAAAAGTAGCAACACTCAAGTCATCTTTATATAATTTGGTTTGTCCATCTGGTCCCCGCTCTCATAAATCCTAAATGGTTTCCGAGTGGCTGAGTAGATTGCAGTGAGTCAACGGGCCTTGTATTGTCTGATATCTGAGAGTTGGGACCAGAAAAAAAGGCTAATGGAGTGAGACGAGAAAAAACGAACGTCCTTGGCCCAAAATGGCTTTTCAGAAGTATTAGCTACCGGTGCGCAACCATATGACCCTTCAGTGACAATAACTTTGCCTTTTCAACAGAGATCAATATATAGCACAGCACAAATTGACTTATGATCCAAAAGAGAGTAGTAAAGATGGGGAAAACAGTTGAACCATAAGCGTATGAGAAAAGTTCTTGATTATGGATGGTGAGGGTAATGAATAAAACATATCAAATACCGTGTGCATGGAACAATAAAAGAGCAGCACACAGTCTGCCACCCCATATATATTTAAATCAGGGCAAATCAAATAAATGCGTCTAATGAATTTACTTTCTGTTTTGGCTAAACAAAATTTGTTAAATTGGGCTGGGAAGCTTGTCTCATGCGATGCTTTGGTTTGTACCACAATTACATTTAAATAGCTAATTAGTCTTCACATGGACAAGCAGAGATCTCACAGCACACGATGTTTACGAGGCGTTCAGAGAGCTCCGGATATTCCCCGCGCCCTACAACTAAAGATGCTGCTGAGCTCTCAAGATTGTGCTTCTCGCTGTGGGAAGGAAAAATTGTGTCTAAGCTAAAATGCAAAAGCCTGTGCCAAACATTATAACCAATCTAATGACGACTATAATAAAATGTTCAACTAACCTTGGGAGCCTGTATTTCTCATCATGAGAGCCAGTTACACCCGCAAGCAGAAATAAAGGTACTTAGTCCAATCATCAAGCAGGTTTAGTGGGGGTAACATTTTAATCAACAGCATTTTGCAACAATGATGTAATTTTGATATCTATGTTAAGAGTTAAATTACAAATATACTTATCGCAGTGTGATCATTTTCATAGTTATGGAGCAGTCAACAAATGTTCTTGACACCTACCATTTCTAGCCTAGCATATACAGTAGCCTGTAGCTAACTACAACGTTTGATATATATTTATATATTTTTTTAAATGATTGGTTTTTCTTTTCTTTCACATGTAGATTTTAATGGACAGTATATACAATAAAGTCAGTACGTTTCCAGCATTGGCCTCCTAGGTCCTGACCTCTAAGCCATTATCTAAACCCACTATTTCTAAAGAAGTGAAAAGAAAAACAGTCCCCCTCCCGCCCCTCCCCCTGATATATCTTTATTACAAGGAGTAGCCCCTTGAGATGCATCATCCAGTTTTTGAGAGGGTCCTCAAAAATAACAACACAAGTGCTGACAAAAGACAGTGCCACTCACAGCTGGATATAAAACAAATCTTGAACATGTTTCATAATATGCTATGAATTAATGTGGTATTCAAGCGTTACTTGAATTCCACATTAAGCTTGAATGCCATAATTTGGCATCCAAGGACTATGAATACCTGAAGTAAGAAATAAAGTCAGAAGTCAATAATGGTTGTTAAGAACATTTGTTTTCCCATTCGTCACTATTAAAATGAACACGTCCCACAGCTGTATTGTGTTTGTGTGAGTTCTGTGGGAAAACTTTATAACTAGACAAGGATAAAAACATTATTTCCTTATTCATAACTACTATAGGGCGATAGTAGCTCAGTTGGTAGAGCACTTTTGGAGTCTTTACAGACATTCATGGAACATCGCACACACACGCTATAGGGACCAATGCCTCCTGTGCGTTAGTTGTTATTTCAGTCCTGTGAGCTGTGCTGACAAATCAACAACTTAACAAAGCCCTATGCGATGACAACAGTTGTGATTTAGGGCTGTACAAAAATACATTGAATTGAATTAATTCGAATAAAAACTATCTACAAAATGTATTTATGAAATAAAAAACAATTTGTTATTGTTTTTAAATATGGGGAAAAACTACAACATCGGTGAGTTTCAATGATTCCACCATCTGCACTTTTAACCTGATGCCAGTTATCAGACGCTTTTGATGCCTGCCCTCCACTTCTACTTGAAACCCATGGATTGGTTCACAGGTGGGCGTAAAAATCCCAATAAGCACCTCATAACGCTGCACACACACACACGCACGCACGCACGCACCCACACACACACACATACACACACACACTTATCTGTACGTGCCTGCACCTGGAACTAGCTTTTCCTGTCAGAGCTACAGAGGACTCCATCAGCAATGAGAAAAGAGCAAATAGCTTTAATCCAGGAGCGGTGGATCTAATACAGATAGATGTGCGCATGAGGAGAGGCTTACCTGGCGCTAACACCAGCAGTTCCTTATCGGCTTCTCACAGCAGTACATTGAGACGCACAGGCGGCTAACCCAACATGGATGGACCTGTTTTTTGTCTCTCTCTGCATTTGGTGCTCTATTGTCCACATGCAAATATGGCATTAACAAAGGCACAGAAAGGCCTTGCATCATCTCGCAGTGAGTGGAATTAAAATGAGTTTTCGTGAAGGGACTGTAAACAATGCCGTTGCAAAAATTACTGGCGCTTTTGTCTCCCGTAACGGAACTGAAACAATGAAACATGTGCTGCGAGAGACTGCGTGTGCCTTAGCCTATAAGTGTCCAAAATTGTTCCCCTGTGCTCTTGAATACATCTGCTGGCTTTGTCTCATGGGTATGACACACCGGGGGCAACGTAGATCAGCTTCTCCATCCAAAATTACTAGAGAACATTTACACTTTTGACGCTATTGTCAGTTACTACAGCAAATCAGAGAGTGTTTCATTGACGGACCAACGATGTAACATGGTGCGTGTACAACTGGTGTTGCTATGAAGATAATTTATTCGAGGACTGTGGGAAATGCCAATATATGCAAAGGTCTGGAGTGGAAAAGTAGTGACTGCTGTTGCATCTGTTGTAATGACCAGCTCAGTGTTAACATAATTGCAAAAAAGTCTCACAAAAGATCCATAGGTCTTAATTGTAAGTGCTAATCATTTCATATTTCATATTAACTGTTACGACCCTACAGTTGAGCTCGTAGGGGAAGGGGGAAGTAACATAAAACCAAGGATGTAATAATGGTAAATTAGATGGCCTTTTTAATGAACTAGGCAAAAGGGGTAACAGAATGTACAAAACTCACGAGTTAAACAAAAACACAGGGGAAACACAATACAACTAAGTCAAAGTACAAAGACAGAGCCACACAGGCAATCTTATAATCACTATTGCTTTGGCACACACAGTAACACGTTCTCTCAGAACGGTGGCAGACAAGACACTAACTCAAGCCACCCCGCACAGAAGGAGCAGGCTGGCTTTGAGGGCTGGGGCTGATTAACGGCAGCGGCGGATTGGCCAGGCGTGGAAAGCGCGACCCAATCTCCGAACGGAAGGCAGAACTGGGAGGCAGCGTGCGTAGCCGGTGCACCATGCAGCGGGGCGGAGCCTGAGCAGAACAGCAGCACAACACAGGAGGGAGGGAAGCGGGTGTACGACGCGGCCCAGCGCCAGCGGCCGTAACATTAACTACAATAAATTAAATGTCAGGGCTTTCTTTGCAATCTATCGCCTGCTGTGGAGGGAGTTGAAAGTCCGTGTTGCTCGGCGACAGCCCCAAAACATCACGGCTCTCGAGAAGATCTGCATGGAGGAATGGGCCAAAACACCAGCTACTGTGTGTGCAAACCTGGTAAAGACGTATAGTAATCGTTTGACATCTGTTATTGCGAACAAAGGTTATATTACAAAGTATTGAGTTGAATTTTTGTTATTGACCAAATAAATATTTTCCACCATAATTTACAAATAAATTCTTTAAAAATTCTACGATTTTGTTTCACATTCTGTCTCTCACAGTTGAAGTGTACCTATGATGAAAATTACAGACTTCTGTCAGTGGAAGAACTTGTACAGTCGGTGGCTGACTAAATACTTTTTTGCCCCACTGTATATGGGAGGATTTTCTACTTCCGGGTGGACCATCCAGACTATTGGTTGACTCTGGAAAATCCTGATATACCTTTTATTAATGCTTGCAAATTGGTAAAATCAAACAATCGATCAGATGAGATGTGAAAGAAACATATCTGCCCTGAACCATGACTGAGTGGTTTCATTGAAAAACACTGCAATGTAAGGACCACTGTCTATAAATTCAACTAAAATTAAGAAATATAAACATGATTTAAAAACATTAAATAGATCAAATAAAAAGTTATCTGAATTTCACTAGTGCTTTGTAAATGTACTCACTGTTTTCAGAATATTTCCTAAGTGCTATCTCCATCCCACTGCTCATGGAAACAAAAGATTGCATCCTTGGTGAAAAGATATGAATTTGTATGCACCACACAACTGTTAGAGAGCAGTGCAATCAGAGCAGTCAAACAAATAACTTCAGATAATTACAATTTGAAACAACTTGATTTGCCTCTCAGCGGCTGGTCTAAAGTATGTATTCAAAATGTGCTTTTCTCTATACTTTGTGCCCTGTTTTTCAAAATGCAGATGAGTTAAATTAGTTCTGTGCCTTTGAGCTCAAATAACGTACATTTTGTTATGTATATTTAGGCCCGAGCCCCAACCGGGGTAAGGGCCTATTGCTTTTCCAACGAGTAATGCCTGGGCGAAGCCCAGGCATTACTCGTTGAACTGTCATAAGTCACAATCTCCGGGCGCAGCCCGGAGATTGTGACCTGCACGCGACGGCACGTGCCCAAGCACTGATAAATCCGTGCCGGAGGCACGGAATGGCTTTGTTCCTGCTGTAGTACACAGTGAAATGATTGAAGTCCTATTAAAGGGGGGTTCCTTCAACTGTCTTACGGACAAATGTCCGGGCGAAGCCCGGACATTCGTCCCCCAAGCCCGACGGCGCGTGCCCAGACACTGACAAAACAGTGCCGGAGGCACTGAATGGCTTTGCTCCTGCTGTAGTACACAGTGTAATGAATGGGGTCCTATGGGGGGGTGGGTGACCTCATGATAGCGAGGTGATTGACGAGCGCGTCAGCGCTCGTCAATCACCGAGAACCCAATAGTTGCGTTCGTCTGGTCGTTCGCTTTAAAACGACGTATCATTTGTATTATAGGTTACTATGGAAACCTATATTGTTTTTGCTCGAAGATTTACAAAAAAAATTCCTTGGTTTATTTATTTATTTCTTTTTTCTTCTGCACTTTGAACCTTAATTTGACCCCCTGAACATTGATGAAAAGTTGTGAAATTTTGCCCAAAATTCAGAACCGGCGAAAAATTTATTTTTTTGGTGTTTATTTTTATGGGACTAAAAAAATACCAGAACAGCGCCCCCTACAAAAGTCAGTTTACATTGCGCCTATGGGAGGGGGTCGGAGGCCAAGTTTGTCGTAGAGCCACGAAATTCGGTACACATGTTCCACAGGTCAAGACATGAAAAAAAAGTTATTATGGCTCCGCCCCCTGACAAACAGGAAGCTCATTAATTTAATTGGAAAATGGAAAAATGAAAATTGATCTTTTTCAAAATTATTTGTCTCAAAATTGCTCCACATGGTCTAAACCCATGTCCCATCTATTATTGAATATAGAATTTGGATCAGTTAAACATTGTCCGAGCAGCGGAGCGGCAAAATGTGACATTTTTTTCCCAATTTTTGACAAAAGTAAATTTGCTCCCATTTGCACAAAAATAGTCAGATTTGCACACAATTTTAATCCATTGTTCAGCTCCAGGGTCTAGGTCATTTGAAAGTTGAAATATTGAAATTGACTCATTAGCGCCCCCTACAGACTATGTCAAAGTTTTACATGGACCTAAATTTTTTTAGTTTTTTCAAATTGTTGGAAATTTTGCACATAATTCTGTTTTGTCATCTGGATTAAAAAAGTCAATGACAACATATGATTTTTTTTTACCCTGTTGCTGTGGCGATGACAAACACTCCCCTGTCTGTGTCTATGAGAAAATCATTAAATCTCTTAAAAGTACACCTCGCTCAAACATCAAACCAGCCGCGGCCGTTTCAGTAATTATGCTGAAAATCGCTCCACATGGTCTCCACACATGGACCATCAATAGTTGCATATAGAGTTTTAATTAGTCAAACGGTCTCAGCGTGACAGACCCCCAAATTGTGGTCATTTTCATAGAGAGGTGGAAAATCTCATGTTATCCAATGGAGACTCTATGGACACACTCACAGATTGTATGTGCAAACAGGAGCACATTTACAAACTCTGATTTGAACTAAACTTGACTCGGTTGTTCAACTCCTGGGCCTAGGTCACATGACAGTGTGAACAATGACATTGTCCCATTAGCGCCCCCTACAGCCTGAGTCAAGGTTTACATGGGGATACAGGTATATAGGTTTTCTGTTGTTGGATCTCATATTTGACCCACATAACAAACATAAAAAATCACCAAACTTTGCCAGAAGTTTTTTTCAGGCATAAAGTGTATTATTTTGGTGTTCTTTGGTATAACATTAAAAAAATTAAATTGCAGGGGGCGCTATTTTTAAACATTAAATGCCTCCATTTGCACATACAAAGTCCGATTTGCACAAAATTTGAATTGACTGTTCAACTCTTGGGTTTGAGTGAACTGAAAGTGTGAATCATGAAATTGCAGCAATAGCGCCCCCTACAGACTTATCCAAGTATTACATGGGGAGAATGAGGTTTACCTTTTCAAAGACACACACAATCACTAATCATAGGAAGTAAAAACGCACAGTGTCGCTCCCATCAGGGGGGGAAAAAAATGGCGCGTCAGCGCCACCTCCTTTGCGCGGTGCGGCGAGGGCCGTTAGATGCCGCTTGCGGCTTTAATTTTATATTATGTTTACATTGTGTTGTTATTTTGACCAAATTCAGTAAGTGCTTTTCTTTAGGGTAGAGCATTGATGTTTGATCCTGAAGGTCGTGGGTTTGAGCCCACCACAAGACCTTCTCCATTGACTCTGACGGATGTTTGCTGTCGGTGTGTCCTTGAGAAAGACACTTAAGCCCACTTTGCTTGAAACCCCCTCTGAAAGATCAAGGCTATGCTCTCACAGGCAGAGCAGCCGTCCTCCAGTGGACTCACCACCTGCAGGAGGATCAGTGAGGGGCTGGTGCTCTGTGAACTGGGTGCAGCTCCGACTGCGACCCTCCTGACCCAGAAATGGATTAAGGAGAAGAAGATGAATGGATGGTGCTTTTAGATTTTTTAGCAACATTACAAGCATAGACTAAACAAAAACTGGACCAGAATGAAGAATGGCTTGTTTTTGCAGACTGATGGAGCAATCATTGTTATCATTATTAATTGTGTTCTGGGTTCAATGTTTGATCTAGAAAATTTTAAAAATAGCTTTAAAATAAGGTGTAATATGCCAATATTATAACTTGTAAGTTTTGAAATTTCCCCACTGTGGGACAAATAAAGGATCTCTTAATCTTAATACTTCCTAGTACCCCTTATTATACTGTTGCGTACCACTCCAAGTTGGAAAACACACAAAGAGACTGAAGTGGGTAAAAGCTGTTTTTGAATCAAACGGCCTCAATAATATTCACCCAGAAAGCGTTCAGTTTAGGATCCAAAACATCCATTTTGATGATAGTCCACACCTTTTCTATGTTAGTATGGTATCAACAAAAGTACTCAAGAGTACTCTCTGGATACTTGATGTTGATGTATCGATCATACGGAACAAATCCGCCCTCCACCAGCTCCTTCACACAGGGCGGACCAGGTCACAAGTTCAGATTGGATTCCTGCTGGTACAATCACCTCCTTCCCTCACATTTCTGCACTAACGTTATGGCTCCAACAGACCTGACATATTACACTATCTCTGCCTCATGCTCAGAGCAAATGAACCTTGTGGCCTTTGTGGCATCTCCCACCGGAACCTGCGTGAGATAGATTATGCATTAAAAAGTACACGGCAGCAGATTCAACCACCATGCAAAAACCTCCGGCCCCACATGACTTGGTATGTAGCTAAGGATGAATGGAAGACTATTTGATTTGTCCAAAAATCAATATGTTGTTGATGTTGTTTTGAAACCAAACTATAGCTAAGTGAGTCATATCATTATATAAAGTACATATGCAATTTAAAGAACTGCGTGTTTATTTTGGAATTTCATTATCATAAAGAAAATTATAAATTTGGTCCTGGGTTTGAATCTCGATCGGAAAACACAGCCATTCTGAGTGGAGTTTGTATCCCTGCGTCTTCTTAGGAGACCTCTGGGTTCTCCAGTTTCGCCAATCACTATGTACAATAGGTTAAATCCCCCTGATCAAGCTGAGCATCAACATCAGAAGATGGCTGCACTACCGCAAATACTGTTCCTGACAGATGCCCTAGTGGCATTGTAGGATGGGTCAAATGCTGAGGACAAATTACAATAAAAAATAAAAACCTTAGCTTAACAATTGAGCAGTTAATGTTTTCAAATGTGAAATATATAGTGAAAATACAGAGAAAGTTGACCTAAGAAGTAAGTGGTGGCCAGATATGCAGACAAATCCGGCTGGTACCATAATTGCTGAATAGATAAGAGTTTTGTCATCAACAAATCTAAAACCAATCATGCATCCCTGATAGAAATCCTTATTTTATTCCTTGTTACTTAACCAGTGAAATTAGCTCGGCACATGAGTACTGGCAACCCGAATTACGGACTTTCTGATTAGTAAAAATGTGGCGGGATGGGACATCGAAATGAAAACAATAACATGATTTAAGGGCTGTAAAACACATTCTTGTAAAAATGTAATATCTCGGCTGAACTACTGTTGTCAGTTAAAGAAGTATTGGAAAAGAGCATGACAGGTTAGGGCCATTTAATGATGATTTGACATGCCAATTGCCACTTTAACAAATCTGTTTTTAGAGTCTAGTTTAGAAACATTACTTTTACAATTAGAAAATCAGAAACAACTTTGTTCAGGTCCATTTGATTAAAAATGATTTTCTATAATACATTCAAATTACTGACTGAACAAATCCTAGTTTCATTGAACACGCAGCTTTCCATAACCGCCTGTTTGGAGTCATGTGCAGGTGCCTGTACAGTAAATGGGACACAAAAAATAGTCAGATTTGCACAAAATATTAATCCATGTGAGTGGGGGGGGGGGGGGGGGGTGGGGGGGGGGGGTGGGGGGCTCCAGGTCTAGGTCATTTGAAAGTGGAAATAGTGAAATTGGCTCATTACGCCCCCTAGAGATTAATGTCCAAGATTTACATGGGCCTAATAAAATTATAGTTTGTTTCAAAAATGTTTGAATTATGCACTAATTCTTATTTTTCCAACTGAATCATAAAAGTTCAATAACAACATATGTCATTTTATTTTTTACCTTTGCCGTGCGACGACAACACTCCCCTTCAGTGTCTTATGAGAAATCCATAAATCTCTGAAAAGTACAACATCGCTCACACATCAAACCAGCCACGCTCCGTTCACACTAATTTGTCTGAAAAATTGCTCCACATGGTGTATCCACACATGTACCATCAATAGTTGCAAATAAGTTTTAATTAGTCAAACGGTCCAGAAGGTGACAGACTCCAAGTGTGGTTATTTACATAGAGAGTTGAAACTCTCAGTTATCATCATGGAGACAGTGTGAGGACACACTCACAGAATTAAATGTGCTCCTGTGTTGCACATACACAAACTCTGATTTGCACTAAACATGACTCTTGTTCACCTCTGTCCTAGGTCACATGACAGTGTGAACAATGACATTGGCCCATTAGCGCCCCTACAGGCTGGTAAAGGCTCACATGGGGATACAGTTATTTGGGTTTATTTGTATGAATCTCATATATGACGTCACTGTTACAAACATGAAAACTCAACCAACTATGCCACAAGTTATTTTTCAGGCATAAAGTGTATGAGATTATGTGTTCTTAGGTATAAGACAAAACAATTGGAAATGAAATTTGTTGGGGGGCGCTGTTTTACAACTAGAAATGCCTTCCGTTAGCACATTACAAAGTCCGCTTTGCAAACAATTTGAAATTACTGTTTAACCCTCTTGGTTTGAGAAAACTGAAAGTTTGAATCATGAAATATCACTATTCGCGCCCCCACACAGACTGATACAAGTGTTACATGGGGGAAAATGAAGTATATCTTTTTGAATAGAGAAACACAATCACTAATCATAGAAAGTAAAAATACACAGTGTCGCTCCCATCAGGAGCGGTAGAAAAAATGGGCGTCAGCGCCACCAACCTATGCGCGGTGCGGTCGAGGGCCGTTATGATGTCCCGCTGCGGCTGTTTAATTTATGTGTATACCTGCTCCCGCTATGAAAGCAGATCCAGCAGTTACAGTGAAGTTCTCCTACCACCTGTAATGCTGACGATCTCCAGCTGAACTGTCTCTTTTAAGCCCTCTGAGCCCCAGAGACGGTTGCTCTCGACTAACTGTCTGACAAAATAAAGATATTGCTTATTGGAAAAATATCCTCCAGCTGAACTCCAGTATAAATAGAAACCTAAGTGTTATCCCCTGACAGAAATGTTTTACTGTATTGCTCAACACCTTGGTTGACCTAACGTAGCTCAGTAAAAAAGAGTGTGAGGAATGCCCTGGGAGTCACTTTTTATGGAGGGATGTCCCTAGGAACGACATCACAAAAACAGCTGACCCGAACCTGCAATTTCCACTTGCGCAACATCTCTAAGCTCAGACAAAATGGTCTCGGTCCAGGATCTGGAGATGATTGTCCACAAGGCTTTTGTTTTCCTCGCGATTGGACAACTGTAACAGCCTGCATACATGTCTTAGTACAAAAGACTTGGCTCGTTTAGGGGGGGGGGGGGGGGGGGGGGTGGGCCCAGAGTCGTCCCAACAATTCTGCTGCCCAAGAAGGCTTTTTGCCCGCACCCACAGGAGAGCCCACATTACCCGCTGTCTTAAAAGGCCTTACACTGGCTCCGTCGCACATACAGAATACTTTAAAATTACTGGAGTTGACCATTTAGGGCCCTTCATGGTCAGCGCGCCGGAATACATCCAGGGCCTGATCCACCCTTAATTCTCAACAGAGTCTGAGGTCCTCATACCACAGAACCTGTTGATTGTCATAGATAGTATTGACACCAGTATTGAGCAAGTGGTGAAAATGTGTGTACTAGCACCCTAAAAACTTCCCCAGAAAGAGGACGGCGCACTTGAGCAAGTGTGAAAGGTTTTAACTTGCCCTTTAGTTTTTCAAAGAGTTTTAATGAGTTAAGCTTCTGTTGAGCCTGTATGTGTGGTGTAAATGTTTCAATTTGACTAAAAGTGATTTATGACCATAGTACATGTGTTATTCTAAAACAAGCATTAGGTCAATAAACAATTAATCTACAGGTCCACCCTTTAACGACACGTGGTGGTGTGAGATTGATGACCGGTAGGGAGGTCGTACTAACAGCGAAAACAGAATGGTGGAGGTCTATTTGCACCAACCTATTTAACTAAGTGAAGGTTTTGTTCTAGGTTTGCTCAGTTAAGGAGGCCCTATATAGGCCTGTGATTACACACAAGAATAACTTTTTTTTTTTTTCCTCCCAACAAAAGCTATAATGACAACTTCCGCAACAGATCTCAGATTCCACCACAGAAGTCATCGAAAAGGCGCTCCCCTACAACGAAAGGTCATAAAAACGGAAACCGTACACCCGTCACAAACGCCGAGGGAGAAGTGATGCCCGTCTTATACAGATACCTACGCAGCTGTTGTTATATTTTGGGAGGAAACTATGTCTATAGCGAGTTGATCCATTTTCAGGACTCACTCCCACGCTATAAAAACGGCTATTGTTAAAAAATGTAGAGTATCTACATTTTTTGGAGAGAGGATACTAAGGAGGGTGATTACGAGCTAGTGTTACGAATGACCCTGCCGACGTAGAAAACAGAGGGTCAGGAGCAAATAAAAATAAAATAATTACGCTGAATGTGTTCACATCGGTTGCCCTTACCCAAAAACAGGTGAATATAGTTTCTGTACAGTACAAAGATTGGCCTGAATTTCTAGAATATTAACAAAATTGATAAGCGAATTCAGAAAGATTCCTTTTACATGGATTGGAAACTGTTAAAAAAGACAGCGAATATCTGGAATCTGAGACTAGAAACAGCAAAATGCGGTCCGCTCACATGAATACAACAACAACAAGAGATTATGGTAAGTATTACTACAACTAATATATTGTAATTTTCTATACAACTTAATATTGTTTTATATTCCACAGGAGGGCGACCAATGGATAGCGGCCCCGAGGGTGATGAAACACACAACGTCAGAGAGACAACATGTAAAGTTATAATACAGATATTCAGATATATTTTTAAATAATACCCTCATGTTCTTTAAAAGATGGAAGTGAAACAGATGCGAACTGAGATGAATTGAAATCCTCACACACACAGCACACAATCCCCTGATCCTTAATGATGACAATGCTGGCTGTCGCTTATGGTGTGTCAAACGTGATAATTAAATTATTTTAACACTATATAGTTACAAACAGAATGTTATTTTTTTTTTTTTTTTTTTAGTGACACCCGAGAATGCAGAAGAGGAACAGAACCATCGCCCCGCGGTAGAAGGAACACGAACCCCCGCGAGACAGAGCCTGAATCCCCTCGGAGACGGAGCCAGAGCCCACAGAGGGTTCACAGATGAATCAGAGCAATTCTATTGACTTTGCGGAAGATCCTTTTATACCTAATTAGATGCTCACATGATAAGAGTTGGAATCTGATGATATGATGCCGAGGATTGACCACCCGAGTCCAGAACCAGCACAGCTTATTGGAGAGAACCCCGAATAATTCAACCAAACTCGGGTAAAAAACGACTCCTAATTGTGGAATGTACTTTCATACCAGCTGTCCGAAGCTTACCTAGCAACCCTAGGCGTAGGTGTTTGCCTAGACAACGTCTGAAGGGGGCTGGTAGAACGCGCTGTTGTATTTTCACGCAATACGATTTGAATGCAGAAATTACAAGATATGACGGATTTCACAACACGTGACAGAAAAGTTTTCTTGCTGTGGCATTGTCTGAGGGGGAAGGAATAACCAAGATGAACACTGAATGATGCGTGGTAGTTGTTTATTTTTTTTATTTTTAAAGCTAATAAAGCATCTGTTATAACTCATGTCTCAAAAGTTCTTCAAACATGGAAGGTACTCTTAGTAAAATATATGGGGGGGGACAATGACCCTAAGCCCCCGGGGGTCTAAGTTGTTTTTAATAAGTTGTACAAGCGTGGTTAACGAATTGGAAGGGTTAATATTACGAGACCAAACAAGTCCAAAATTATCTACTTAAACAAGACGTTTATTACGCACCATACGTCACCAAGTATAAAATTTGCAACGATCGAGAGGTTCTAGAAAATGGTATAGGAACAATCAATTTCAGCTGATTTATAGATATGACAGATATGTTCAATGAAATGATAATATTCGGTATTTGCGTAACTTGTATAGATGTTATATTTCCAAAAATATGCGTGGGTGAATTGTCTCATTCATGTGGGTGGGTTTATTCCCTTCCCACACAGACAAATGCCGTCATCAAGAAAACTATTCACGTCAGTTATTGAAACCGTCATATCTTGCAAATACAGCAATCAAATCGTCTTGCGGAACACCGTAATACAGCGATCTACCGCCCCCCTTCAGACGTTGACAAGGCAACACCACAGCTCCAATGTTTTGCTAGGTAAGCTTTCGACAATGCTGGTATGAACCGTCACATTTCCACAAATTCAAGGAAGTCGTTTTTTACCCAGAGTATGAAGCCAATTCGAGTATCTCTCCAAACAGCTGTGTTCTGGGATCTGACTCGGGTGGTCAAACCTCGCAACCATAAACACTCGAAGCCTTCCAACTCTTTATCATTTGGAGCAATCAATTAGGTATAAAAGGATCTTCCTCAAATCAATAATAAATGCTCTGATTCATCTGTGAAACCCTCTGTGGGCTCTGGCCTCCTTCTCCGTGTGGATTCAGGCTCCTTCTCGCGGGGTTCTGGTTCCTTCCCGCGGGGGTTCTGGTTCCTTCTCTGTCATTACTCGGTGTCCACTAAAAAAAAAAAAAAAAAAAAACATTCTGTTAGTAACAATATATTGTTAAAATAATAATAAATCACTTATACACACCATAAGCGACAGCATTGTCATCATTAGGACGGGGATTGTGGTAGTATGAGATTTCCAATTCATCCTCAGTCGCATCTGTTTCACACTTCCATCATTTAAAGAAACAAAGATAGAGGGGTATTAATTAAAAATATTACTTAAATATCTATAAATAACCATCACCGTTGACTGTGTGTTTCAACACCCACAGGGGCCGCATCCATAGTCGCCCTCCTGTGGAATATAAACATTATTACGTGTATAGTAAAATACAATAAATACGAAAGAACTACTTACCATATAATCTCCTTGTTGTTGATGTATTCAGAGTGGACCGCATATTAGCTGTTTCAGTCTCAGCTTCCAGATTAACCGCAGACTTTTTTTAAACAGTTTCCACTCCATGTAAAAGTAATCTTTCTGAAATTTGCCTTTATCAATTATTGCTAAAATAATCTAGATACTTTTCAGGCCAATCCCTTGTACTGAAACAGACACCATATCCACCCTGTTTTTTGGTAAGGCACCCGATGAAACACATTCAGCGTAATTATGTAATTTAATTTGCACAGAACCTTGTATTTCTACGTCGAGCAGGGTCATTCGTAACCACAAGCTCGTAATTACTGCGGAGCCTTATTATTCCTCTCTCCAAAAATGTCTATACACTAATTTTTACCATAGTCCGTAATTTTATACGCGATGGAGTGATCCTTGCAATGGAACCAACTCGCTATAGACATAGTTTCCTCCCCAAAAATAACAACCCAGCTGCGTACGTATATGTATAACATGACGCATACACTTCTCCCTCGTCGTGTGACGGTGTACGTTTTCCGTTTAAGAACCTTCGTGCTAGGGAGCGCCTTTTCGATAGACTATAGACCACTACATGTTGTAGAATATTAAAAGTGTCCTGGCTCATCACCACAGCCCTTCTAGTTTCTCAATAACTGTGTAACAAACCCATCCTGCATCAGCAATGAAAAACACTCTTAGACAGCCGTAATGCGTTTGAACCATTGAAAAACTTGTAATAGACCTCCCACCCATTCTGATTTGGTGTTAGTACGACCTCCCAACCGCTCATCACTATCAGACACACACACGTGTCGTTAACAGGGAGGACCTGTAGATTAATTAGTTTATTGACCTAACTGCTTGTTTTAGAATAAACCGTGATCATAAATCACTTTAGACAACTGTGAAACATTATCACACACACACAGGCCAACAGAAGCTAACTCATTGAAACTCTTTGAAAAACAAAGTGCAGTAACACCTTTCACCACTTGCTCAAGAGCGCCGTCCCCTTTCTGGGGATTTTAGGGTGCAGTACCACCTTTTCACCACTTGCTCTCTACCGCCGTCAATACTATCTACTACTGTAAATTATAACAGACATCGTCACACCTATCTCCGCCGTTGAAACAAATGGGACACCACTTTTGCCTTCTATGGGGATTTTTCAAAATCTACAGCGGCTAAACTAGACTGGTCCAAAAAAAATAAAAATACTCCCCTCAGAGTGACACACATCTGTAACGTAGCTTTGAGGCAAGAGCTGACATTTGAACCATCCTGTAAAGCCGTTAATTTCGAGAAGAAAGAAGTAAGTAAGTAATGTTTATTTATATACCGCCTTTCACAGACCAGAGTCACAAAGCGGTTTACAATTGTTATTTTTTGGGCACTTTTTGGTCCTCTCACTCCTCACAGAGATGGGAGCGGGGTCGCAGAACAGGAGGCGCATGCCAGACCTATTGTACATATTTTTAGTGGTAGGGGAAACCGGAGTACCCGGAGGAAACCTATGCAGACACGGAGAAAACCTGCAAACTCCACTCAGAAAGTCCCTGGTCCGACCGGGATTCGAACCACCGTGCCACCCAGAATACAACATACAAAAGCATTGGGTCATTCCTATTCCGGGTACACCCCCACCGGCCCCGAGTAAGATTGCAAGCATGTCGGCGCACATGGTTATGATCCTTTTTGAGCCGGGACCCGCCCCAACTGAGAAATACATGGAAAATGGTATAGGTAACAAATGTGGAAAATTCACTCTGTCTTCTTATGTTTACGGCTTTTTAGGTTCTTCTAATAAGACAATTAAAGCAACGTCCCGCGTCCACAGCGCGGCGGGGGACGTGGTCAGTCTGATGGATCTGTGAGATCTGTCAGACTGACTGCTTCCGACAACAACAGCTGATAAGAGACGCGTCACACCATCACGTGTCACCTCTGATGAAGGCGGAAGTGTACCGCCGAAACATGTCAGGTAATTAAGCAGTACTAGCTTTTTTTGCTTTAATTGTCTTATTAGAAGAACCTAAAAAGCCGCAAAGCGGTATAGGTAACATTTATGTGACATCACAACAGTCTTATAATCCTTTAGTTTTAATTGTGGTGAACGGCAGGGGAAAGATTGTTCCGGGTCCAGTAGTAGGAAAAGTTTTGGGCACCCCTCTCCATTTTTATGATTTTCCTTTATATATAATTGATTATAATTAAATATGTCAAATTGTGCACATGCCGAATTTGGTTTGAATAATTTTTGCAAACTTTATTTCACTTGTTATGTGTACTACTGTAACTATGGTAACATTCAAAAGTCAGAATCCCAGTCTTATTATTGAGCTAATTTCTCAGTTATTTCTGGGACAATCCGCAACAGCACACCTCACTGCAATTTATTTTCATCTGTCGCTAAATCACAGTCGTCAGGGAGTAGATCTGGGATGTCAAACTCATTTTCGACGGGGACCAAGTTAAGAAAACATAATAGCCGGTTGGGGCCAGAAATAATAGTACAGTATAAGAAGGTATTATTCTTTAATAAAAATGTTAATTTTGTATTGTTATTAGTATTATTTTTCTTTTTAAATTAACTGTATTCAACATGAGTTTCGATATTATTTTCTAGTCATTTTGTATTCAACCACAACTGTTGTGGACAATATCAAGAAGAGATGCAGTTGAAGACTCATGGTTAAATATAAAAAAAATGACATAACTATAACTTCTTACATTTCAGTTCACATTTTAAAAAGGATACAACACATTTTTAGTACGCTTTAAAATTAAGTATAACATGCCATAGAAGCCCACATCACCATCAAGGCGGCAAATTACAGTGATAATAATAATTGAAAATTATTTCGGAGTCACTAAAAATGCTTTCGCTGGCCGGATTTTGACATGCCTGGAGTAGATCTGATTCAATTCAAATGTATTTATTTTTGTATAGTCCTAAATGACAGCAGTTGCCACGGAGGACGATTCCACAACAACACATTGAGGAATCAAACAGTTGTCGCCCCGTATGGTCTAATAATTTTCTCATGAATGTGTGTAGAAGTGCTGACAATATTCAGAAACATGCATGTTGGCCAGTACAAAGGGTTTTTGGACAATATAATAATATGCCAGGTTTGTGAATCGAATCTCAAACAAATACTCACCATGACATTTTATTTTCTCCAATATTGCTTCTTTCCCAAACAGTAGCATCGGCACTGCCCTCCAACTGAGATACAACACTAGAACACAAATAGAACCTATGTGTGAATAAAATGTGAAATATTTATTTTAGCAGCACGGCTGGAGTAGTGCGATAGGAACTTCTCTCTCACTTTGCTTTATTTATATGTTGAAGGGAGAAATAGAAAGAAAAGGAGACGTATTGAAACTGTTGTTTGGAGGATGTACACTGTATATATTCTTTATGGAGAGTCATCTTTAACAGAAATGACTCAAAAACATCCAAAGAAAAGTAAACCATGTAAGTTTAGTCTTTCAATTTCAATTTCAATTTATTGTTGGAAAACCCCTTGAGATGAAACATCTCGTTTGCAAGGGGGACCAAACATAAAACAAATAAATACAATGTACAACACTTAGTTACACAAACCAACAATATAACACAAAACATAACAAATGTAATACAGAAAAACAGAAATAAATAAATAAACACAAACATTAAACACAAGACAATCTTGCTCACACAACCCTCTCCCCTTCCCAGTCATCTAAAGATCAAGTATTGTTGTACAAACAAAGTATATCAAAAGAGCCTACAAACATAAACAATCCGTATTGAGATGTGTATGCAGAGAAGTTCTAAAGAGTCCGTAAGTGGTTATTGACCTTAATGCTATGGGAAGATGGTTCCAGTCATTAGGAGCCTTAAAAGAGAAGGACCTCCGACCGACCTCTTTCCGTATCAAAGGAGTAGTAAAAGAAAGATATTCAGAGTGTCTAAGGAACTAGGTTGTTGTTGATGGAACTAGAAGACATTTCAAATATGGGGGTACATTGAAATACACACATTTGAAGACGAATTGCAGCCAGTGACACTGTCGTCTTTTGTCGGGCTCTAGCCAGTTCAGTTGACTGTATAATATGCAGTGGTGTGTTCTATAGGGACATTTAAGAATACATCTACAGAGGGTATTAAACAGAGTATTAAGAGGTTTGAGGTTTCACTCGTGCACATACCACATACAGAATGGTTTAGCCTTGTTTTTTCTTTTATTAAATCAAATTTTGAGCTTGAACAGTTTTAGATCATTTTTGCCATTTGCTGTCTTAAGAGGACCTTATATAATATACAAGGTCAGTACAATCCCACCTTTGTTACTAGAATCTTGCACTGATTACTGATGCTGGGCTTGCAATGGTAAAACTGAAATACATATGTCTGTCTATTTGTTGTACCTGGTTTCATTTAAATATACAGTATATGTTACTATTCATTTGTTTGAATTTTGTTATAAAAAAAAAAGAAAAAAAAGATGAAGCCAAAATCGTGTAAGATTTTATTGACAACCTGGCAACCCAAATGAAATAGTCATTCTCCTCTCTTATTGGATATTCTGCATGAAAATTGTAAACATAAATATTGTGGATTTGATGAATAGAATTAGTTTATTATAATACGTTGGACACTGAAAGACACTTCAGATTGTAGCTACAGTTGCCTTGAGGCACACTAGCATAAGCAAGGCAACCAATCAGTCCCTCTGACCCCCACCAACCAACTACACACCAGACTCATTCTAGACAATGTGGATATAGTTTCTTGCCAAAGAACACAATGACAGTTTGTCACTTTGCAATCGCCCCATTGTGGCACCTGATGTTCCCAGAGGTCTCCCATCACAGTACTAACCAGGCCCTGCCCTGTTTGGCTTCAGAGGTCTGATTGTGTATTGCTTTCACATACAGGTGCCGTCACAATCAAGAACAATTCCAACTTTAAAGCTGTGTTCACACCGCCGATGCATGGACGACGTGTTTTCACCAAATATCAGCTGCATGAGTTTAATCAATCTGAGGTAGTACTTTGATGCTAACGAGTTTAATAACCGGTACTTCTGTATCGACGAACACGTTAGCAGCACTTGTTTACAGTCACAGTAGAATGTCAACTCAGGGTGAAGATATACAGTACATTCACAAGCGCTGTGTCCCCCATTGTTAGCCCTGCTTTAATCCTGGTTTAGCTCATATTGGTTGTTTTCAAGTGTCTTTGTCTTTTTGTTTTGACCTGCGTGTGTCCCCGTGACCACTTCGCCGCTCTCTGATTGGTTTCTGCTTGTGCGTGGAGCGAGGATGTTCAGTGAATCTCATCTCCTGCTTCCGCTGCATGCATCAAGCCGCCGTACCCACCGCCTCTGTCGCGCCGCAAAAAGGTGTCTGCTGCGCCGGACAAAAGCACATGCAACAACGTACACGCAATTCCTCGCATGGGCAGACGTCACTATTGACTTTGCAATTCACTGCAACGCACGATCCGGTGTGAACACAACACTCATACAATATATAGATGTAAACAATAAACTTATGACGATAGTTTTGCCAATATTGTCCATCTTTATTGACAAGTGCTGCGTTCTCCTACTGCTTTTTTCACTTTCACATTGATAGAAAGACATATTGACAGATGCACTCTCATTCCACACAGACCACTTCAGTTTTGTACAGACACTGACACACACTGACCTCGGAGAACGCTGTGACTAGAGGTTCATGTGTAGTTCATGGAAAACCAGGGCTGTGCAGTGAATCTTATTTCTAATGATGATACATGGGTATAATCAACAATAAATATGAATTAGCTCCTGTTCTGTTTTCTGTTCAGGATATGTTCTTGTTTTTCCTTCAAAACCTATATACAGTAATTATAACTACTATGAGATAAATCAGTTGCATGTGTTTATATGTTATTGGAACAAATGTTTAGCCCAGTATGTATGAGTGTATATTGGATATGTGTTATTTATGTATACTGTATGAATAATCTCGTGTGTTAGAATATGCAAGCATTTATGTATATTTGTGATCATTTCTATATATTTCATTTCAGAGTTACATGCCTGATGGGTTTTTTTCATAGGGTTTTGACAGTTTATGTTTGTAAAACTGTTCCTGCCTTTTCTGAAAAAATGAATACAAATAAATAAAATAAAAACTAAACTATTTGAATAATGCTCTGTTATAATTGATAGTTTACCAATCTACGCAGGCTAAGGAAGTAATTATGAAGTATTATTTGTTTTTGTTGGGCCCCTTAAACATCATCTTGAGAATAGTTACTTTGGCATTATGTGTTTCAGAATGTGAAATTTTACAATGCATAACCTTAACTGACTTAATTTGGATGTATCCCAATTTGAAAGCACAACTTAATTAAGATTTTTGATCTTGTAGTAATAGTAATGTATATTTTCAAACTTTTGTACACCAAAAGACAGAATGGTGTACCAAAACACAGTTTGTAAAGGGACTGGACGAAGTAGAGGTTTTTTCGCTAAATAATTCTTTCCCAACCAAAAGGCACTTCTCAAAGCTTTCATGTTTTACCAACTTGAATAATTTCTCTTAACGGAGTGCAACATTTATTCCATCCTTTTTTGTTGCACACAGATTCTCTAGCAAAGCCAAAAAACTCCACAATTTGCAGATTGGTAAAAGTCTATTTGTTAACTGAACTCTAATAGCAGACAATGACAGCTTGATGACTATTGAATCGAACCATTTCGCTCATTTACCGACTCCGGCTGTTCTGGTCCCATTCCACTCGAGCATTAAATTCAAATTGTCACTCACTCACGCTTCCCCAAAAGTCCCACAGCTGCAAATTATACCTGTCGATACACGCGAGCCGCTCTCGTTCCAAAACACCACTACTGCTGCTGGGTTTCCATCCCTCTTTCAAGCAAGCACCAGCGGAAAGTATAGGTTTAAGTTTAATCTATTAAGACAGTGGCATTAAAAAAGATGGCTGCACCAGATTTAGCAAACTTGACAATATACAGAAACTTGCATATTAAAAAACGCAGTTGAACAAGTTACAAAAACAAAAATAAAATGAGGCTGAGGTCGTACGTATATGGGGACCTGAAAATGCATATTTTTAGTCTTCAGCCATGGGAGAAGATGACAGAACGTAGTAGTGGTAGTATTTACTCATGTAGCGCAGGTGTCTCGAACTTTTTTCACCCAGAGAGCTACTTTCCCGTGACGATAAAGGCAAAGAGCTACTCCTTTTATCCCCTGGGAAAAGAATTGGTGATATATTGGTGTGAACAAGCCTGATATTGGGCACAGTCATTATTTATCGTCACACATTTGTTACTACTCCACTAAGTAAGTACAATTACAATAATATAATTAATAATGCAATCTAAAATATTATGTATATTATTTGATGTGTTCATTTCTAAATCCTTTTGCGAGCTGAAGGGGGTGGAGAGCTTCTGGTGGCTCCCGAGCTACAGGTTGGAGACCCCTGATATAGCAGATTACACAAAGTAAGCTCAAACAAAGCTGAAATGTTCTGCAATGATTCGGAGTACGGACATTTTGCAATTTCTCCACCAACTTTGAAGCCAGAGATCTAGAACATACTGGTGCAGAAAAGTCTCTGGCCTTCACCATTCTCCCACTCACTCGCTACATCCTATTGTGCCTGTGTTTGGTGGTTGGTAGGGGAAACTGGCGCACCTGGAGGAAACCTATGCGGACAGGGAGAACATGCACACATTAATGCTCTGTCTACTGTACTCTGTCAACTGTAACAATGTTTTTTATTATTCTAGAAATATTCTACCATCATTGGAATTGCAATTTTTAGTTAATTATATTTCTTGAGGGTCGTGCAAATGTGTACAAGGTTTTTGGGTGCAAAGTCACAGTTTTAATTACATAGGCTGAATCAATTGCATTCAATGTATTTTTTGCTCAGCCCTAAATCACTACAATAGAGGAGGACTTCACGAAGTTGACAATATCTCAATAACACAATAGAGAACCAGTTCGAACACAGGAAAAACAATAATAACAAATGCATAGGAGCCCTTGGTCTAACTGGAGCAAGATGACCAATGTCCATAAATGTTAATAAATGTGCGAAATGTTTGTAAATGTCTCAGATCATCACTGTCCTTAGCCCCTCCTGCATCGGCAAGGACCAACTCAAAAACCCAGTCGGGAAAAAAGTGAGAAACATTGGGGAGGTTCACATTGAGAGACGGGCTATAGATTCAGGACTCAGGTTGTGCGGTGCAGGGAATACTCCAGCGAAGGTGGTCCTGACAAAGCCGAGAATTAATGAATTGATTTTATTTAAAGCATGAGTATAAAACAATAACATTGAATGTTTGGTCAAGTGTTTTTATTGTTTTTATTTAAAGCCGGCTGACAGGTATATTTGAATGTGTTACTTTTATCTGTGCAGCACTTTGGAAACATGTTTTAGAAAAAGTGCTATATGAATAAAGTGGATTGGACTGATTGTGAGTTTTTTTTCTTTGTTAGGGGGTGAGAGTTTAATTACGCAATATTTTCCTTCTGAATATTTTCAGTATGCAATATTCTGAAAATATTGCATACTGAAATCCTTCCTTTTTGGAAAAAGAACGGATTTCATACAGTGCCGAGCCTGAACAAAGTCTTCCCAGGGTGTTTTCCTGTAGTGTTTCATGCCAAAAACAGCTTCAAAGAGAAGCGTTGCCTTCACGGAGCTACCCTGGTGTGACATCAATCATGTTAGACAAGCAGAGCTGAACTCCCGTCTCCAGTGGCTTAACTGAGGGCCCTAAACTAATGTTGATCTGTTGTAAACCTTTTGCCTTGAACCTGGAGAACAAATCCACCGGATAATTTCTCTCTCCTTCCTTCTCTTGCTAAAATATTCTTGTCAGACTTCTGAAACTAATAGAACTCCCAGAGCTTGTATTCAAAACAAATAAAAAATTCGGAGAAATTCCAAACAAATATGATTAGGTCATCATCAGATGTATTAAAAGAAAGTGATTTAAACTTTTTTTTCTAAGCCTTTACTCATTTTAATAAGAGCTAAAAAATGGCGACTAACTTTACTGCTATCATTTCATCTTCTTTGATTGGAACCTTGAAAACTGACTTTTTTAAAGTGATTGAAAATGGCTATGTTGGAATTTTACATTAAAATTATTGGAGCAGTCAAAATGACAAAAAACAAAGTCACGGAGTTATGAAGACCAGAATCATTCATGAGTTTAGTTTTTTTGTACTATTAAAAATAATTCTGTTACGCACACTTTGTACTTTTTGTCTAGGCGGCGAAGTAGAATTACCACCCTCTAGTGGACACATTTTTAGTATACGTTTCTCAGCACACAATCTGCAGTCAGCACACTCTGTCTTTGTCCGTAAGTAAAGTATAATTGCAAATGAGTTTTTTTTGTAGCAATACTTTTGTGTGTTAGCTCTGTTTTGTTTAAGCAAGGCTATTTGCCCAAACATACATTTTATAAATACACATGAGTTTTTTGTTTGTTTTGTTTTACATGAGACAGATTGTAAAAGTAGTGATTAATATATAAATCTATAATAAGGTGCAAGTATACGTTTGTTTTTGAATGTACATTGTCAGTACAACTTACTGATACACGTTTCTATGTATTTGTTGCGGTTTTACAACTGAAAGTGAAAGTGTAAATCAAGTACGTGTCGAGTGGTGAGATGAAGGAAGAACCCAAAATTGCAGAATATCACAAAAAAATATCATGATTAATAAACAAAAGTCCAACAATATCCAAACTCAAAAATCCAACACAGGAACCAGGAAGACAGACTAACAGACAAAGACAATGGACCAGCAACACATAAGAATGAGCACAGGTACAGATGGACACAGACACAGATGAAACACATTAGGGCAGGACAGAAGATCCAACAGGACAACAGGTCAGGAAGTAAAACAGAAAATGAAACCACAGAATTAATGTCAAAATAAAACCAACAAACAAATAGGCTTTATAAGTTCTTCTAATAAGACAATAAGGCAAAAAAAAGATGAAGCTAGTACTGCTTAATTACCTGACATGTTTCAGCGGTACACTTCCGCCTTCATCAGAAGTGACACGTGATGATGTGACGCGTCTCTTATCAGCTGTTGTTGCCGGAAGCAGTCAGTCTGACAGATCTCACAAATCCATCAGACTGACCACGTCCCCCACCGCGCTGTGGTCTCTGCAGAAGTGAGTCCCAAGTGTGAGCCAAGGTGAAGGCCCCCTCGTCTCTGTTGATGGTCCGTGCGCCCCGCTTCCTGATCTCGATCGCCTCTCGTATCCATCTTTTGTATTTATGTTCTTCTGTTCCTACTATGTTTGTATTGTCCCAGTCCATGATGTGATTTTCTCTTTTGCAGTGGTCTGATATTGCTGATTTGAGGTTTTCCTGTGTTGCCTTTTCCTTGGTTGATCTTGTTAGTCGTGCTGCCGTTTCTTTTTCGCATTCCTTTTGATGTTCTTTTCTTCTGGTGCTGAAAGCTCTTCCGGTTTCTCCGATGTATGTTTTATTACAGGTTCTACATGGTATTTTGTATATGACAATGCACTTTTTTTCCCGGTTGTATTTTGTCTTTTGGGTGAACGAGGATTTGTCTGAGCTTCTTGTGAGGTTTGATTATTGCATTAATATTGTGTTTTCCAAGTGCTCTCTGTATCTGCTCCGTTACCCCTCGTATGTATGGTATGGTGACTCCAGTGCCTTGCGAAAGTATTCGGCCCCATTGAACCTTTCAACATTTCGCCACATTTCAGGCTTCAAACATAAAGATATAAGAATTAAATTTTTTGTCAAGAATCAACAACAAGTGGGACACAATCGTGAAGTGGAATGAAATTTATTGCATAATTTAAAACTTTAAACTTTTTTAACAAATACAAAACTGAAAAGTGGGGTGTGCAATATTATTCGGCCCCTTTGCGCTAATACTTTGTGAGCGTTTGTGAACAGCAGTCTTCAGCTCTTTCCACAGATTCTCGATTGGATTCAGGTCTGGACTTTGACTTGGCCATTCTAACACCTGGATACGTCTATTTGTGAACCATTCCATTGTAGATTTGGCTTTATGTTTTGGATCATTGTCCTGTTGGAAGATAAATCTCCGTCCCAGTCTCAGGTCTTTTGCAGACTCCAACAGGTTTTCTTCCAGAATGGTCCTGCATTTGGCTCCATCCATCTTCCCATCAATTTTAGCCATCTTCCCTGTCCCTGCTGAAGAAAAGCAGGCCCAAACCATGATGCTGCCACCACCATGTTTGACGGTGGGGATGGTGTGTTCAGGGTGATGAGCTGTGTTGCTTTTACGCCAAACATATCGATTTGCATTGTGGCCAAAAAGTTCGATTTTGGTTTCATCTGACCAGAGCACCTTCTTCCACATGTTTGGTGTGTCTCCCAGGTGACTTGTGGCAAACTTTAAACGAGACTTTTTATGGATATCTTTGAGATATGGCTTTCTTCTTGCCACTCTTCCATAAAGGCCAGATTTGTGCGGTGCATGACTGATGGTTGTCCTATGGACAGACTCTCCCACCTCAGCTATAGTTATCTGCAGTTCATCCAGAGTGATCATGGGCCTCTTGGCTGCATCTTTGATCAGTCTTCTCCTTGTTTGAGATGAAAGTTTGGAGGGACGGCCGGGTCTTGGTAGATTTGCAGTGGTCTGATACTCCTTCCATTTCAATATAATTGCTTGCACAGTGCTCCTTGAGATGTTTTTAGCTTGGGAAATCTTTTTGTATCCAAATCCGGCTTTAAACTTCTCCACAACAGTCTCTCGGACCTGCCTGGTGTGTCAAGAGCAGGTGCATTTATACGGAGACTTGATTACACACAGGTGCATTCTTTTTATCATCATCAGTCATTTAGGACAACATTGGATTATTCAAAGATCCTCACTGAACTTCTGGAGTGAGTTTGCTGCACTGAAAGTAAAGGGGCAGAATAATATTGCACCTCCCCCTTTTCAGTTTTTTATTTGTTAAAAAAGTTGAAATTATCCAAGAAATTTCCTTGCACTTCACAATTGTGTCCCACTTGTTGTTGATTCATGACAAAAAATTCAAATTGTATATCTTTATGTTTGAAGCCTGAAATGTGGCGAAATGTTGAAAGGTTCAAGGGGCCGAATACTTTCGCAAGGCACTGTATATCTTTGTGGTCAGTCGGGACGTGGTCAGTCTGACCGCATCCGACATCAACAGCTGATAAGAGACGCGTCACACCATCAGGTGTCACCTCTGATGAAGGCGGAAGTCTACCGCCGAAACATGTCAGGTAATTAAGCAGTACTAGCTTTTTTTTTGCCTTATTGTCTTATTAGAAGAACTTATAAAGCCTTAAGCATAAGAAGACAAAATTAATTTTCTACACTCAACAAACAAATAATCCACATCATGACAGTAAAGTCAGACGCCTCTTCATGGTCTTCCGGACTCTCTTTTTGTTGTTCGCTATGTGTCCAGCCCTGATAGTGACAAGTGAGGACAGAATAATCACTCTTCCAAAACAAAAAAGCCCTCAAATTGACTGCTCTGGGAGTTCTAGTGTTAATCGCAGTCATCCATCTTACCGCTCATCTACAAAACAGAGCAACCATTCCCAAACGCCAATAACACCAGATCAACTGTACGCCCAGAGCCAAATCCAACAAATCCAAGACAACATTTCATCTCCTCATTTCAAACCCTGCCTCCACGCTCATATATTTTAGATGATTTTCCTTTTGAAATCTGCTTCCCCTTGAGCCACAACATATTAGCAGGCTTCTTCAGAGTGTCGCTGATGGGTCCCCACAAGAGAAGGACTCCCGAGAGCTTTCAAGAAGAGTGGGGAGGGAAAGAAATCTCTATACTCTGCTAGCCTTGATGCATCGCCCCAGTGTAATTAGACAAATGCAAAAGCACGCACAGCAATCAGGGCTAATTAGCAAAGCTTAGCCAAGTGTACGCAGTCCCACGTCCACAAACTGTGCGAGAGAGTGAGTGTTGGACAGATGGAATGAGGCTGTTGTCGCCTCAAGAGTAAAAAAGAGAAAGAAACAATGCTGCCTTGTGGCGATTGTTATTGTGCATGAAATGTATGGTGTGATTGTGTAAGACCGTAAGATATGTTCAGGAAATTTGCCAAGAATTCAGGATCTGGTGGTTATTATGAAGTCTGAATTTCACACGTGTAACAAGTGTCTTTTTTTTCTTGTACAAGTATGTTGGAGTGAAGAGGCGTTTCCATACTGCAGCCCTGTGCGAACTGAGTGGGTCTGAACATGAACACTAAACAAGTTGGTTGGTTGAGGTTGAGCCGATCCTACCTGAGGTTTCGCTTTCGCTTTTTGCCCACTGTTTTTTCTTCTCTGGGTGGTTCCTTGCCGATGCAGGAGGGTCTAAGGGCAGTGATGATCCAGGACATTTAAGACCATTTATGGGAATGTATCAATATATATATATATATTTTCCGCTGGTATCATGTTATTTCATGATACTTTCATGAAATAACATGATAAATATCATGTTATTTCATGATACTTTCATGAAATAACATGATAAATATCATGTTATTTCATGATACTTTCATGAAATAACATGATAAATATCATGTTATTTCATGATACCAATTTATCATGTTATTTCATGATATCAATTTATTATGTTATTTCATGATACCAATTTATCATGTTATTTCATGATACCAATTTATCATGTTATTTCATGATACCAGTTTATCATGAAAAAACATGATACTGTAGATACAGAAGAAGAAGAAGCTGTCAGCTTCTTCTGATAAATTGGTATCATGAAATAACATGATGAGTTGTGTATCATGAAATAACATGATATTTATCATGTTATTTCATGAAAGTATCATGAAATAACATGATACCAGCGGGAAAAAAACACACTCACAAGTGAACCTAACAAGCTTCCGTACCCTATAGATGAATGACTCCTATGTGTTTTTTTTTTTTTTTTTTTCTCTAAGCTGTCGTTTTGCGAAACCACAACTTTGTAAAGTCCTCCGAGACAACTGTCCAATCACAATGGTTGTGTACGAGGTAATGCTCTGTTGTAATTTAATCGCACACGCAGAAGTTGTTGTGTAGGGGCGACAGTAGCTCAGTTGGTAGAGCATTGGCATTGGCATTTAGGCCTAGAGGTCGTGGGTTCAATTCCCACCCCAACACCCTCTCCACCGACTCCCACTGATGACTGCTGTCGTTGTGTCCTTGGGCAAGACACTTAACCCCTAATTGCCCAAAGCCCCCGCTGAAAGATCAAGGCTATGTTCACACTTACGGAGCAGCCGTCCTCCTGTGGACTCACCACCTGCAGAGAATCAGTGAGGGGCTGGTGCTGTGTGACTTGGGTGGCATCTCTGACTGCCACCCCCCCGACCCAGAAATGGATTAAGGGGTAGAAAATGGATGGACGCAGAAGTTATAGCCCAAAACTACTGATAACAATTGATAGTGTCATTCAACAATCACCTGTTCTCATGTTTTCTGACTTAACTCCAAGCCACGGCAATTCAAATGAATGGTTTGTGCTCAGTGGCGCATTGTGCCGGCATGGGTGCTGAAAGATTAGCCAAACTCGTCTGGAACTCCCAAAGATCCATGGGAACTCGCCTGTATTTCGCAATCGTCTGGTCGTCCCGGTTCTGCGCAGTGGATGAACTCCCATGATGCGTTGCGCCTTTGTGGCTCTCATACACGTGCACAGAGGGGCTCGGCCGCGCTCTGACCAATCAGAACTGCTCATCAGAGCGGGAGCCAGACGAGCAGAGTTTGTTGCACTAAAGTGTGGATAAAGAAAACCAAAGGATTTAAGAAGATAAAAAGTTCAGTATGACAAGGGATCCCCAAAATCCGACCTTTATGAAAGCTGTAGGTTCTCTGTCTGCTGAGGTCAAGCTGTTTTAGTTTACATTGAGTTCTAAGTTTGCTGGGAGAAGTATGGTAACTTGAGCACTATCCTCTCCTCCTTCCTACTTTATCTACTTTATCTGTTTAGCACTTTTAGGATTCTGACTGTAGTTTGTTCATTGCTATTCACCCGTTGTCCCATTGTCTGTTTCATGGTACGATGACGGGATCTCTGAGCCTGGCCTCCTCCATCTGCACCTGCGGACTGCCCCGCCCGACCCGCCTGGGAGTGCTTCGGTCCTGCACCGGACCTGTCCACGTTCAGCGGCCACTGGTCCACGTCCTGTAGCTAGCTTAGGTCCTAGATCATTAGCCTGTCCGTCCGGAGGAGCGGATCCCTTTCTCATATGGGTCTCCCTCCCTGTGGGTTTCCCTAGTTCTCCTCCAAGGTTTCTCACTTCTTCCCACTGGGTTTTTTAAGAGTTTTTCCTTGTCGATGCAGGAGGGTCTTGTTGGACAGTTAGTGTCCAACAGAAAGGATTGGTGATGATCAGGACACTTTAGCATTCTACAACATGTATGGACATTTTCTTCTGTGTGTGCTTTATATTCTCCATGTGTTTTAACTGTTGATTCTCTGACCTGTGTTGGTGATTTCAATGGTTTTGTTAAGTCCTCTGAGATGACTTCTGTTGTGACCTAGGGCTATACGAGAATAAATTGTATTGTATTGTATTGTATTGTATGGGGAAAATGTCTGGGTAGCCCACGTGAATTTAATCTTGTTTAGTCTGCAGTACCGCGAGAATCCCCAGAGCACATGGGTCCTTCAGCTCCAAGCTAGTAATACCCTATCCAGTTATTATAATAGATCCATGCTTAACTTTTTTCTGGACACGGCTGTCTGCACTTCTGCTGTTGGATTTCTGGGTGATGATAATTTATTTCTCTGTCAATCTGTGCGTGTTAGGCCCATTGCAATAAAATGGACTACAAACTGGTCCTAAAAGAGCTACCCAGAAGCACACAGGTTCAAGTGGTCTTTGTTATCCCTAAAAGGCAAGTTTGTTGAAACGGCAGAATTTCTTTGTATATATAAATACAAAACATACAAAATATAGTTACAACAGTAGTTCTAAAAGAAACCAAAACTTTTGTTAATAATTCCTTAAAAACATACTTCTGTCTACAATACTAAACCTAATCTAAGCACAACTGATTAATTTGTTCCAAAAAAAACCCACACTGTCCAAGAGTATCCAGATTTCATTAAAATATGTGTGCAAAATACAGCCGCAGATGCAAAAGATGAGCTAGAAACAAACTTTATACCAACTCATATCGTCATATTTCCCTCTCCTTTTCTATCATTAATGTGTTTATCAAAATACATACATTATTCTTTATCTTTTAATTGTTTTTCATTATTGAATCAAACAAAAACCCCATGAAAACTGCTCTGGCCCTGCGCAATTCTGCAGAATCCCAATGTGGCTCCGCGCAGAAAATAATTGCCCACCCCTGGACTTTGAGGCATTTGTTTTGAAGACTCGAGACTTTATCAGTTAAGGCAAAATTATTCCTAACAAACTTTTTGAATTCACAGGGGAAATTACACAGACACAGTCGCGCACACACACTGTTCCCACTATTCCCAATAATTCAAACTGCAAACATCACAACAGATTTATGCGGAGAACAGATTTCGTACCTTGTTCGTATGAAAGTGGACGTATAACCTCAGCTTCTGCTCTTCACGACAGCTCGCTCGGGTCATCTTGTGCCGTGTTAATTGGCCGACATTCTGAAGGAAGGTGATAATAAAAGTACAGTCCTGTTGGCAGCGTGTGGTGTGGTGTGGGTGGACTTTCATGTCAGATTGCCACGTGTTAACAAGAGGCTAACAGACTGAACTGAAAACACTGTGTGATATGAGAGTGACAGATGAGCTGGAAAAGGCAGCGAGTCCTAATTAGCTCTGGAACCATTGTTGTTTTACGCTTTGCAAATGTTATTTTTCTTGTTTTTTTCTGGTTGTAAATGTCATTAATGTACAGTGTTAATGGCTTTAATAATAATCATGCATTGGGTTCATATACCGCTTATTTGGACACTCAGAGACGCTTCACATGTCATTATTCATTCACTCCATACACAGTGGTGATAAAATACTACTGTAGCCACAGCTGCCCTGGGGCAGAAGCAAGGCAACCCGTATGTACCATCAGCCCCTCTGACCACCACCAATTATTCACACACACACACCAGACTTATTCTAGGCAATGGGGGTGAAGTGTCTAGCCAAAGGACACAACAACAGGTTAGTGAAGAAAGTCTTGTGGGCTCGAACCCACGACCTTCTGGCTGAATATCCAATGCTCTACCAACTGAGCTACTGTCACCTCTAAGTACACAGTTTCAAACCAGAGCAGAGAAGATTCAAGATCTAAACCAAGCGGATCAAGCGTATATCCACTGAACGAATGCATTTTGTTTTGATGTTATCATAAAGCATTCAGAAATTCACTCTGAACCAGAGCAGAGAAAATGGTCTGAACCGAGCCGACTCTGCATAGGATAGGAAGCAGCTCATCACTAAAGACTGCACCACCTCTGGAAGAACTATGTATTTATTTGTTTGCATGGATTTCTGCTGCTGGACACATGCATTTAGATTCAAGTATTTTAACAGTAGGTTTGGATTGTAGTAACTTAACATTTAGTAACTTTGAGTAATTAAATGTATTTAGGGAGCGGCTGGGAGAAGTAACTTAATGCCTAGCGTACATCGGACTGGCAACTGATTATATCCGTCGCCTATGAGTTGCTGCCCCGCACACATCGACAATCTAGCGAAAATGGGCAACTCCCAGTAGCAGGTCAGTCTCGGGAATAACAGCGCGTACATCGACAGCAACTGGCCTCAACTACAGTGTGTTTTTTTACATAAACTGTAGAGGGCTCAACACATCTGAGTACAACTAGTTGCCGAAAAGTAGAACACGGGCAACTGACTGTAAGAGCGTGAAGAAGATGACATAGTCTGGGATCGCGTCTTTAATTTTGACAGAAGAGATGTTTTATTGTCAATGGTAGAGACAGCACGAACAACATGAACAACAGAATGCAAGTGTATTGTACAGAGCGGAGGCATGGAGACCTCCAATCAGCAGCTTCCACAGTGCCAGCAGAGATAGTCAAAACATTAAGTGGAAAAGCACAGGCTTCTGCACATTGATCGAATGATGAGTTTAACTTTAACAAAAGTTGCTTAAAAGTGTTATGAAATTTCACAAGCGCTCACATCGACCGATTTCGGCAACTGATCATCTCCCACCATCTACTCTCAGTTGCCAAAAGCCGCCTTGCAACTAGTTGTCTCCAGTTACTCTGTCGATGCATGCTAGGCTTTACCACTCCTCCTTTCTACTTCATCTGGCATCATTAAGACTTCAGCTGTGGTCTGTTCAGTGCTATTCACCTGCTGTCCCTTGTATCTGAACCTGTGAACTGGATTTGCGGGCTGCACCGGTGTTCGTACTGTGAGATTCTCTGATCTGTTGTTGGTGAAGAACTTTGTAAAGTTTATGAAAGAGATGATGACGTCCTAAATAAGTTTTTCATACAATTTATTTGCATATTTTATGAATTATAACTCCACACATTTAGTATTTTGATGTGTTTTTCATGTGGTTTGACTTGAACTGCAGATGCTGTCATGCTTGGAAACACAAATATGGAGAACAAAAAGAAAAATTATCCAATGACCCAAAAAAGAAGAGAAGTGGGGCCTTATTCTGGTCTTATCTGTTACTTATACAACAAGAGCTAATAATTATAAGGCAGCTTCAGTCTTTTGGCCTTTTCTCTACAAGCTTCACACATCTAGAGACTGAAAGTTTTGCAAATTCGTCTATTGCCAGTGGGTGGATTTATCAATCAATCAATCAATCAAAGTTTATTTGTAGAGCGCCTTTCATGCACAGGGCAACACAAAGCGCTTCACAGTCCACATCACAAATCATCACATAAAACAAACACCAGAATCACAATTAAAACATTAAAATCACACAAAAGATTAAAACACAATAAAAACAATAAAATCACACAAAAGAATAAAACCATTAACACTTTCAAAGTTACACAAGAAATTTAAAAAATAGATTTAGATTGAATCTTTAGTACAGCTCAGAAATTGGACAGCAATCAATATATCATGTACTGTATGCTTGTGAGTAGGTCCTTGTTATTGCTGGGTATGGCCATTAAAATTATGACTTTTGGTTGTAAATAATTGTTTTTATACATTATTGTCTATTTTATTTTTTGTCTGTGGTTGTTGGGATGATTACAAATGGGTGTGACTATTATATGGGGTTGTCATGTTCTTGCTCTTAGCTCACTCACTCCCCTCTGTGTTTTTTCTAAGCCCCTGTGTTCTTTCCTTTCCTCAAACATTTCCATTATTGTGATAAAGCAATTGGCTTAAAGTAATCACAAACATATTCTATTCTTTTTCAAATTATAGGTCACATCACAGCGCGCACGCAAGATAATAACCCGAGCCACAAAGACACGACTCAGAGACAGCTTTTTACTTTTTACACGTGAAACAGGCAATCCACTTTTGCTTATATGAAAAGTTTGGAGAGTTTAATGACCGGCTGGAAATGACTACAATTTTGGAGCACTCAAGCAATGACACAAAGCAGATTTACCAATTACCTTTGAGAAAATGACTTCCATTTAAATGCGTGCGGCTCGAGGAGGAGGATTACCACACGCTCTCTTTTCATGGCGTCGTGTGTGTCTTTTAATGTCTTCATTTGAGCTCCGCAGAAGGGGGCGAACAGGCAGCCAGAGGGAACAGCCTATCTCCATGCAATTCTGTATCCATTATTTATATATATATAATTCTGTCTGAAGCTATTGTGTGAACAAAATGATTTTACTTGTGTTTTAATTGTACTGAAGGAGATTGCATAGATATTCATTATGATCTATGTAAAAATGACAATTCATGACACGTAGGGCTGCCATTTCCTACAGGGGCACTTTTGAATATGTAAATAACTAATAATGAACTATTGATGCATTGCCACCACCCCAGAGATGGACTAATAAAGGGGTAGAAAATGAATGAATGAATAAAAATTGACTATTTCAGTTTTTTATCCAGGACCTATCGCTAATTTTGATGCAGGACTGAACCAAACAGAGACTTCAAACAGACACCACTACACTTCTGTCTATGTTTTTTTCTGTAAAATTCCATTTTATTTTTATTCATTCATGCAGATCTGTAGAGTTGTATCACATAACAAATTTCAATTCAATAAAGTTTATCTATCTTATCATTGTCATTCAGTTCTGCAGTGTTACTGTATATTCAAGTAAGGCAAAGCAAGTTTCACCACCAACCATTCATGCATTCTAGAGGCATTTGATTGAAGTGTCTTGCCTAAGGACACAATGACAGTTTGGTACTTGCTGCTTAGCGTCAGAGGTCTGCCGAGATTTGGCTTTCATGTACAGGTGACGCCACAGATAGTGCCATATACACTATTTTCTTTGCTTTCTAACATGTCAGAGCCAAAGTTGGCTGGATGATACTGAACTTTGGTAAACAATGATTCTGGTTTTGGTAAACAAGACAGAGGGCCGAATGAAATGAAGTTTGGAGATGCCTGCTGTATAAAGACCATTAGCTCAGGGACACAGAAATGCCAGTTGAAGGGGAGGGAAAGTTATTTGAATGGAATTAAAGACACAAAAACGTCCACGCAAAAATGTTCCCAATTTTTTTTTTATAATTAGATGAAGAGAGCATGTTGTGATCTCAATAGTTCAGAAAATGTTTCCTTTACAAGACTCCAGATGGCACAAAGAAGATGAATTATTTGTGAACAATTACCTTGGTAACCCACACTGCAAAACCTCATAAGAAATACGTTAAAAAAATTCTCTGATTTGGAAAAGTATACTTAAATTTGAGAGCATGTTGACTAACTTAAAACAAGATTTGCCAATGGGACAGAAAAAAAATCTTGGTTTAAAATGATAGATGAAGAAATTTCTCCCTTGGAATGATAAATACTACAAAAAGAAACGAGCACAAGAAAACTCCCAGTATTCATCCTTCATTGACTCCCTTTCTCGTGTCAGCCTGACCGTGCTCCAACAGCTCTACTGACATCCTTCAAGCCCAACATTTTCTTTCCATTATTCAACAAGAGGCCTCATTTATTTGGGCTTTAAATCCTGGAGGTCTTCCCGCTCTTTTTTTCTCCCGTCCCCACAGGAGCCACGCAAGCTCATTGTGCCTGAAAAGTACCAAATATATGCAGTATATAGGAAACACAGCGGGAGGAATTGGTCTTGGAGGCTCCATTAGAAAACGGCGTGGCATTAGTGCT
This sequence comes from Knipowitschia caucasica, assembly GCA_964034765.1. Classification (NCBI taxonomy): domain Eukaryota; kingdom Metazoa; phylum Chordata; class Actinopteri; order Gobiiformes; family Gobiidae; genus Knipowitschia; species Knipowitschia caucasica. The sequence goes on from OZ035838.1 coordinate 23,193,353, forward strand.
ACACATTCTTAGACGCACACTGCTGGATGTGTTCATGCTTCTATTCAGGAATGGATGGATACCCTGTCGCGCACTCAAGGGCCTTGGGATGGTGTAATAGAGCTGGCAATAGAGGAGTGCTTTTGATTTTAAAATCCACTGCGCTAAGGGCTCAAGGAATCGAAAAATATATAAAATGGACCTAAAAGAGAACCATGGATTAGGGCAGTGCTTCTCAATTGTTTTCGGCCAGGCACCAGAAAATAGTTCTTCCCCCAATCTCGTACATCTCATAGATCTAGTGTATTGTCTTTGTGTTCAATAAATCTTGTGTATCAGGGGTACAATAGGTAAATCCTCCAGCTCTGGTAGTCCTGACCAAGCAGGGCATCAAAATGTGGAGATTGGTTCTTGGGTGTTGTACTACAGACTACTGCTCCTGATAGAGGTTCTAGAAGCTTAACCTTAAAGGAATAGTTCACCGTTTTTACATACTGACATACTGACATAAGTTAGGAGCGCTACGTCCGCGCACTAACTTCTCTCCGGAGACTTCTCTCTCGCTGCTACTGTGTGTACTACAAGTCACGCTGCTTCTATTGACGGAAGTGAGCGAGAGAGAAGTCTCCGGAGAGAAGTTAGTGCGCGGACGTAGCGCACCTCAGATTACTAAGCCTCACAATATAGTACCCGTTTTATCCGCTGAGAAAATCGACTGTTACATTTCTGTGTTACTATACTTTGCAGTGTAACACGTCACGTAACTATATACATTTAATAGGGAACACTTGGAAGAGTTTGGTAGCTTCTAGCGGGAGCTAGCTTTTGGGTCCTATACAGTATACAGAGGAGGCTGCGTTTGTGCTCCCGTTTTTGCTCCGTTTGCATGACAGAGCGCACGGACTAAGACCAGACAGGTACGTATTAACTAGTCTAAGGTAAGGTAAGAACATATGTCAGTATGTAAAAAGGGTGAACTATTCCTTTAACCTCTGGGAACACCTGATGCCACAGTGAGGCGGATGTAAAGTGCTAATCTGCTGTTGTGTCCTTATGCAAGACACTTCACCGCCATTGCCTCGAATGAGTCTGGTGTGTGTATAAAGCTTATCTTATCTTATCTTATGAATGGTTGGTGGTGGTTGGAGGGGCCAATGGCACATACTGGTTGCCTTGCTTCTGTCAGTGTGCCCTAGGTCAGCTGTGGCTACAGTAGTAGTTTATCATAATGGAGTGAATGAATATTGACATGTAAAGCGTCTTTGAGTGTCCAGAAAAGCGCTATAAAAAACCGATGCATTATATTTGTACATTTTACCAAAATTGTCCAGGGAGACCCATCACCTGGAGAGAGGGACTGGTACTATGAGCATTGGGTGGCAGCTCTGATTGTCACCCCCTGATCCAGAAATGGATTAATAAAGGGGTAGAAAATTAATGAATAAATGTCCAGCGGCCAACAACATGGATTGACCGGATTCTGGCTGTTCTGAGCTTTAAAATTAGGTTTTGCCTTGCCTAGGCAGGTTTGAGCAAAACTTTGTCTAGCACCTCCATTATAGGCTTCATTGAGCTAGCAGGTTAGCATTGTCCATCTATATACAATCTATGCAACAACCACCTTCTGGATCACCCCATCATTCATTACAGAGGCTATTACCGGTTGATTAAATGCTTCAGACCGGACCTCCACGTGGCCTTGTTCTAAAATGGACTAACGTGATCCAATGTACAGAAACTGGGGAGAAAAGTCTAAACATGCACACCTTTAACATCTTTTCTGTTCAGCTCTGTACACAATAATTACCTTAATCACATCATGGAGCTATTTTTACCTCGCAGATCTCATTTCTCTGAGATGACTATGTTAAGAATAATGCAAATTGACAAATAATGAGATAATCCTTGTCTGATTAAAAGATTTCCTGAAAACCAGCTCTGCATCCCACATAGACACTAACAACAGACAGACACGGTTCATTATTGTGTTGGATTGGTTTCTGTGACGGGCAAAGAGGTTGTAGTATGCTATGTTCAGAAGTGAGATATTTTCACACAGATTTGAGCATTTTTAAGAATTATATAACATAACAGATTACTTACTTACTTTAGCATTGCACAACACCACCACTTAAAATTAGGAAACTCACAAATAAATGCACTCAAATTTCAAACTGTGATTTTTGATCGTTTTGAGCTTGTATGTCCCCAGTCAAAAAAAAAAAAAACACATTTACATTTACAGCTCCTCCTGCTCCTTGTACGTCCCAAGTCAGAAACCATGAGCGAGAGACAGCGCCCTCTCTGGTGAGAACGAGCCTTTGTTACGTCCAACTTTAAAAGGGTTTCTGCTGTGAATAGCACACAGAAGGAGACTAGTGTCACCTTTTGTGTGGAATCGCAATCAAGTGATTTCAGGAACACAATTTTTACACAATGGGCTACTAGTGATCGTCAGTCCTAGTGCCCTGCTCAATCTGTTGAAAGAAATACTTATAGATGTCTCAAGTTTCTATTTCAAGCATTTTCAAGATATAATAAGTATATAGTAGTCATAACTAACAAGTATAGACTGTACCTGTCTTGTGCACACTGGGTACTTTTGTTAATGTTTTCCAATAGGGTTTTACTGCAAATGGAATCTGATCTGAATCTGAAAACAATACATGCACATACATAACAATAAGAAGTGAGCAGTTTTACAATTATACGGCAGTTCACCCATGCTGTACAGTGGTTTAGTAATTTTATTTTCTCACTTTTTCCTTTTCAAATTTCTTTTCTAAGCTCAATGCCTGAATAATGGCTACAATACAACTATGAACACACTAACATTAACTCCGACACCTCTTACTAAAGGGTGGATGCAAGAAGACATTCATTCAAAGTTTAAGTTAAACAAGCCCCAGACCAAATTTGACGCTGACTGTAAAGTGGGCGGGACTTTGTAGCTCCTCAGCCAATAGTACAGCTGGATGTTGTTCGGTTGAGATAAGCCCCGCCCAACTATGGCTGCTTATAGGTCCCATAATGCTTTGCTTTGGGACCATGAGTGAGGATGTAAGTTGTTTGTAGCTGTTAAATATATATGAGGCTTACTTTGTGAATATTAATTCCTATTGAACATGAAACTGAAAAATTGCCATTAGATTAATAGTAAGAAATAAACTTAGTCATTGATTAAGGTCTTATTCATCTATTGTAATATTCATATCACATAACAACCTTTTAGAGGAAACATACCTCTTACCCATTATTTTTAATGCCTGTGCCAGAATTTCCTTATACTGTATTAATGTGGATGGAGCAAAAAAACAACTCCAGGTGTGTTTTTGATGCTATATGAATAAAGATTACTTACTTTAGTTTAGAGGAACCCATGTTCAAGAGGTATAACTTTGATATCAGGACATACTGGAGATCCTCAGTCCTGGTTCCCTGCTCAATCAGATGACAAAGAAAAACTTCCCTCAGTCCTCCCTGCTTCTGTCTTTTCAGTAGCAGCACTATCACCAACACAGTGGTACTTCATAACATATGGCAGGAAAAATAAGTGTGGCTGCACTGTGACGGTTCAAATTTTTGATTAGGATTTGCTTTAGCAAAAACACTTCACTTGTGACATCACACAGGTTTATGCAATGTGATCCTCTGGTGTGACTATATGAGCTGCAATAGGGAATTTCTCCATCGTGTGTTTATTAAAATCTTATTACTTTCTTAATGGAAGTAATAAGTATTCCCAAACCGGGGAATACTTTGTCTTTTTTGCCAGTTAATCGCATTTTTTTTCCAAACATCAAACCAATGACACGAGATGTGCTTTTTATGTTTCAAATGACTCCACACGGTCGGGATTCGGGACCACTTTCCAAACCAGTCACGTGGTTCAGGACGGTTCAGGACGGTTCAAAAGTCACCGCTGACATCACTGAACCACGCTCCGAGCTTCACTGTGAGGCTGCACTGATCACTCCACACACACATCAAACCCTCGATTCATTTCGCCCATCACTAGGTACAAATATATTGTATGGTCTGTGGAATACGCTATATAAATAAAGATTACTAACTTGCTTTAGCACAGCACTAAACGACAGCACTCCAAGGTAAGAAACTCACAAACACATTTACATTTACAGCTCCTCCTGCTCCTTCTATGTCCTGAGTCTGAAACCATGAGTGAGAGACAGCGCCTCCTCTGATGAGACAGAGCCTTGTTCTTCTGCCTCTTTAAAAGGGTTTCTGCTTTGAGTAGCACACTCAGGGAAACTATTGTTGTTCTTTGTGTGGAATCGCAATCAAGAGATTTCAGAAACACAATTTTTATACCAGGGGACACTGGTGATTGTCAGTCCTAGTGCCCCGCTTAAACTGTTAAAAATAAATGTTAGGCCCAGCCCTCCCTGCTTTTGTCTTCTTAGAGTTAATGAATATTAAATACCTTAAGAGCTCAAACAGAAAACCAATGGATATGCAAATGTATGGTGTAAAAATTAGTGATGTGCTGAGCGGACCGAGTCTTCGAAGCGTGGACCGAGTAATCTGGGGGCGTTTCTTGTGAAGTGTGGGTCGAGGCGTGTATTGGTCACGTGTGTGGTGACGTTCGAAGCCTCGCGTAGCGGCCGCACCACGTGACGGTTCATATAGTGCTTCATATAGTTCGGAGAGTGCATTGCTTTGACAGGTGCTTTGTGATCCGCGGCTGTACCATAGACTGTATTGGCTGTCCCCGTCTGCCTCTGTGTGCGTACGTGTGTGTGTGTGCGTACGTGTGTGTGCGTGATGTGGAGCAGTCCTGTACTAAGTATAGAGAAACTACTTCATATGAAATACAATTAAAAACGTTTCACTTCAGTAAAACCTCATATATCAAGGCTTCAAGTTATTAGTAATAATACGCTGGATAATACTTTTCACAACAGCTGTGTGGCGCAGTCGGTATATGACGGACTCCGAAGCAGAAGATATAGCGTTCGAATCCTGGTCTACCCATAATAAATTTTGTGTTGCAAAGTAAATGTATTTATTTATTGGGAATAAATGGTTTGTTGTGTTTAATTAATCCACCTCTTGGTAGTTTTTCCTCCATTAATCACTTTCTGTAGAACTGTATTACTTTGGATGTGTTTGTTGTATCAACAATTGACTGAAAGACTCAAATAGTTCATAGTTCATGAAGCATCTTTTCAAACACAACACGTTAGACCATAGATTGTAAATATACATTTTAACATTAGATCTCACCATTCATTGTAAGCACTTAAGAGTGTTATGTATTTCTTTGTCCACATGATGGCGTAGTGGAGCATGATTCACCTTGAGCCTTCGACTCATGGGCCGAGTAATAGGCTGCGATCCCTCAAGGCTTCATGGGGCTTCATATTGCCATCACTAGTAAAAATGATTGAGCCCACCATAAAACTTACTTCACGACTCCCACTGATGTCTGCTGGCGCGTTGTGTCCTTGGGGCAGACACTTAACCCCACTTTGCCTGGAACCCCCCACTAAAAGATCTCAGCTCCTGTGGACTCACCTCCTGCAGGAAAATCAGAGAGGGGCTGGTGCTCTGTGTACTGGGTGCAGCTCTGACTGCCACCCCCCCTGACCCAGAAATGGATTAAGGGGAAAAAAATGTATGGATGAATGGATGATTGTATATTTACAAAACAAACTTTGTAAATGTCTTTTAAGGGCCACAACAGTCCAGTCTTGTAGAGGTATGCTTTTGTAAATTTTGTTTGTATATTATTTCACAATTTACTAATTGCACTGGGTTATCTTCATAGACCCAGTCCTGGTTGCCTGTTACTTTAGATTTTGGTTTTGCATATTGCATTTTTTGGTGATTTCTGTTGTGGGGATGGTTTCCTTCATGTTTACCTTCGTGTTTGCTTTTAATACAGACTGCCCCTCACCCCAGCTTCAAGTTTCACTGCTTTAAGTCAACAGCTCCATTTGGTGTTTTTAAATAGATAGATTTGTATATTGTACAAAAAAGAAGCACAGCACTAAACGACAGCACTCCAAGGTAAGAAACTCACAAACTCATTTACATTTACAGCTCCTCCTGCTCCTTCTACGTCCTGAGTCTGAAACCATGAGTGAGAGACAGCGCCTCCTCTGATGAGACAGAGCCTTGTTGTCATTCATATCTAAAAGGGTTTCTGTTGTGAGTAGCACACACAGGGATACTGTTGTGTCCCTGTGTGTGGAATCGCAATCGAGAGATTTCAGAAACACAATTTTTATACCAGGGGATACTAGTGACAGCCAATCCTAGTGCCCCGCTTAAACTGTTGAAAATAAATATTCGCTCTAGCCCTCCCTGCTTCTGTCTTCTTAGATAGACTTAGTAAATATTAAAGAGTAAAAATGGCTATCCGCATTTATGTATTAATTTCAAACTTGCACAAGATATACCAACAAGTGTTCACAAGAAATAGAACAGAATAACAATTAAACAAATCCCAATACTATATACTATACTACAATACAATACAAGTGAGACAGGTGAAGGTGTGGTCATGGGTGTGGTCAGGTCACATGACCAAGTATTTAAAAGACAGGCAGTTTAGGCTCACTTCCTCTTCCTGAGCCAGTCTGTTCACATCATATTCTGGAGATTTGAAACAGTGCTTTTAGATGGGTTTTCTATTTGTATTGATTGTATATTGGGGCGATAGTGGCTCAGTTGGTAGAGCTTTGGCCTTTGAGCCTGAAGGTTGTGGGTTTGAGCCCACCATAAAACTTACTTCACGACTCCCACTGATGTCTGCTGTCGTTGTGTCCTTGGGCAAGACACTTAACCCCACTTTGCCTGGAACCCCCCACTAAAAGATCTCAGCTCCTGTGGACTCACCTCCTGCAGGAGGATCAGAGAGGGGCTGGTTCTCTGTGTACTGGGTGCAGCTCTGACTGCCACCCCCTGACCCAGAAATGGATTAATGGGAAGAAAATGGATGGATGGATGGATGGGTTTGTATATTTAAAATTAAAAATACTTTGTAAATGTCTTTTAAGGGTCAGAACAGTCCAGTCTTGTAGAGGTATGCTTTTGTAAATCTTGTTTGTATATTATTTCACAATTTACTAATTGCTCTGGGTTTTCTTCAAAGACCCAGTCCTGGTTGCCTGTTACTCTAGATTTTGGTTTTGCATATTGCATAAGTAGTGGCCTTATTTGCATTTTTTGTAGGAGGTGGCAAATGTACGTATGCGGTGATTTCTATTGTGGGGATGGTTTCCTTCATGTTTACCTTCGTGTTTGCTTTTCATACAGACTACCCCTCACCCCAGCTTCAAGTTTCACTGCTTTAAGTCAACAGCTCCATTTGGTGTTTTCAAATAGATAGATTTGTATATTGTAAAAAAAAAAAAAATAAAAGCTGCCACAGGGCTGTTGGACCCACACTGACCGTCTGGCTTTGTTATTGAAGCTCACCTGCACAAGCTCAAGAAGCAACACTCTACAGGCTCTCACTTTAGATATTCAGTGATAGCAGTGTAGAAAGTAAACATCCCCCTTATATTACCCATTATGTTCTTATGGGTCAGAGGGATTATGTCTGTGCCAGAAGTTCCTGATATAAGCGTGGAGGGAGCTAAAAACAACTATTGTTTGTTTTTTTTTAGATGTGGAAAAATTATGCAACATGGTTAAAATCTCAATAAAGTCAATTTAGCATAGTGTGTGTCATTTATGCACTTGCTGAATGCTGTTATACTCCAGTAAAGATTTAAGTTAACTTTTTTTTACCCCCCACCCCTCAGCACTGTGATAAATATAAAACTAAGTATATCTGAAAAACCTAGAACGTGGGAGGTGATTAGCGAGGGAACGGTTCCTTTTTTAAACACACACTGATCTCCTTCACATCATGCAGCTGCTGTTTAAGCTGAAACATGTAAAATAATATTACACACATTGATTTCTAGGTCATTAAGTTATGAAGCGTGTCCAGCCGGTCAATAGTCCCCATGGCGATGACATGTTTTCAATATGAATGTGCATCCGTATGAATAATGTGCGTGTAATGTAAAATGTCAAGGAAAAACTCCAGTGATATTTTTTGAGTCGAAATGTTGAGTTTTGTCTTTCTTCCGCTCTATAGACATTAATATCCTGTAATCTCACGGTGACTGCGTTTCCATCCATATGCACCGGAGACGGAAAGAGTGATTGCACGACTCGGACTATGCAGGTGGAACTCTGAAAATTAGAATATTGTTCAAAAGTTCATCTGCTTCTGTAATTCACCGTACCGATTGCACTTTAGCAGTTGTGAGTTCAGGTGGTTAGAAAAGTGTGCGTGAGGAATTTTACAGTCTTTACAGCTGCTATTTCCCTTCTAATGGGTTATTTTTATAATCTAACCTCCACAATAAACGTATATGTACATTTAGCCTTAAAGGACTAATATGTAAAAATTTGGCCAAAAGTGGTACTGCACTCTCCCTGACTTAGGTTGCCAGATATGCAGACAAATCTAGCTGGGACCATACTATCTGAATAAAGACTTTTGTCAACAACAAATCTATAATCAACACCTTTTTTACAAAGACAGAAATCTTGGTTTTATTCCTTGTTTTGTCATTAACCCTTGTATTATGTTAAGGGTCAATTTGACCCATTTCAGTTTTTGAGTTGATCAAAGTACTGGTTATCCTTTCTTTTTCTTGCTGAAATTTGGTGACTTTTCCTCATCTAGGGTCATGAACTGGTGTGTAAAATCTGGACACTTTGATGTGTAGTGGAATGTCTGTGCAGAGTTTGTATACAAAGATGATGTTGCGGGTCATTTTGACCCAGACGCTTTAATGTGGGTAAATAGTTGTTCAGATCCAAAAAAACATGTCTCTTTGACATTGTGTTTTGATTGCCTCTGAGACCCAGAGTCAGGTGTGTGAAGAGAGGGAACTTTCTCACACTTGTCACTGTTCTCATGTCATCTCTTTTGCCTAGCGTACATCGGATTGACAACTGAATATATCCGTTGCCTATGAGCTGCTGCCCCGCACACATGAAACGGGCAACTCCCAGTATCAAGCCAGTCTCAGGAATAACAGCGCGTACATCGACAGCAACTGGCCTCAACTACAGTGTGTTTTCTGACATAAACTGTAGAGGACGCTATACACACAACACACACATGTTGTTGGAGCACAATGGGTGATATCTCCGGATCTGAGGACAACTAGTTGCCGATAAGTAGAACACGGGCAACTGACTGAATCCATAGATCGAATGTTTATCTCCAGTTGTAAGAGCGCTCACATCGACCTATTTCAACTGATCATCTCCATCATCTACTCTCAGTTGCCAAAAGCCGCCTTCAACTAGTTGTCTCCAGTTACTCTGTTGATGTGCGCTAGGCTTTATACAGTGCAAACTCACCAAAAATGAGCTCCAGAAGGATGACATCTGAGGAGGCTGTTTCACAAATTTTTAACTGGGATAATGATGTAGAGGAAGAGATTTCAGAAACAGAGGATTTTTCAGAGACAGAGAACAATGTTATTGCTGATCCAAATTGTCAATTTTCCTACGATAAGGAGGATTCAGAGGACGAATCTTTGGTGAAGGAAAGAGGAAGGGAGGAATGAAGTAAGGTAGGAAGGAAAGAAGGGAGAAAGGAAGGAAGGAAGGAAGAGAAAAGAAGGGAATAGAGGAGGATGAACAGAGAGAAGGAAAACAGGATGAGAAGACAGAAGGAGAAAGCATTGCAGGAGGAAAGAAGGAGGGAAGAATTGTCATTTTGACCCGAGAGGAGGACAAGAAGATTAGACTAAATCTTTCTTAAATATAGTGTTGGAATTAAAAATGTATTGTATGTCACTTTTCTAAATATTTATATAACCTAAAATAAAGTTGTTATTGGTTTAACCTGTTTTCTTGACTGTTTTGAGTGCATTTACACAGTACGGGTCAAAATGACCCGCAACATAAACAATGTCATATTTTGTCAACATAATACAAGGGTTAATGATTTGAGAATAATAACAGCATGGTGGCTGAGTGGATAGCACTCTCGCCTTTCAGCAAGAAGGTCCTGGGTTCAAATCACAGTCCGTCCAGGGCAGAATTAGTTCTGCGGCCACATGTTACTTAGTCAAATGAGATTAGCTTGACGTGGTGAGTTCTGGCAACCCGGATCCCAGACTTTCTACAAGATTTAGGGGCTGTAAAACTAACTTTGAAATCCAAATATCAGTTAAAGAAGTATTTGAAAACATTATGTTTTGTTAATACATTAGGATTAGGATCATTTAATGATGACTTGACATGAAAATCTTACATATTGCTACTTTAATTTGTTATATTGTTGAAAATGGGCTCACAGCTTGTACAAAAACAAAGAATAAAACTTCTCAGAAAATGGCCTCTAAGGCAATTATCAAAATCATTACAAAGCCTCGACATACTGTATGTGACTTTGCCTGTAATATTTGTTTCACATTTTCATCTGAATTACAGAAATCAATAAACTTTAAGAAGAATTTCACTCGTAAGCTTTTAGCTTGCTGCGTGCTGGGAATTTTCTACATAATTTGCATAATTTATTTGAGGGCACATTCTCTTTGTTTTCCCACAAATTTAAATTATTTGAGCAAACAAAGACAGAGATTATAGTGATAAGTTGTGGGGAAGATAAAAGATCTTTGTGTTCTGAAACAGGAGAACTTTTAGAAATAAAAATTAGAACAATGTGATTCAAAAACAATGTGACATAATGTAAACAGTGCTTGGGGGTTAAAAGTATGTCTGAGTAGATAAACTCAATTAAATGCTAAAAACAGTCATTTTGTAATACTAATAAATTACTTTCTTTGGCCCAGTTACCCAACACTGCTCATTTTCACCACAAAGTAGGACGACACAGTGGCACAGGCCGTGTGCTTCAGAGTAAGAAGGTCCTGTCTTAACAGTGTCACAAAAGTACAGTATAACATTGTTTTTGGGTGAGTGTGTGGGGGGTCAGTGTGTATGCTTGTGTGTGGGTGTGTATGCGTGTGCGCGGGTGTTTGTTTGTGTGTGTGAGGGTGTGGGTGGGTGTGGTGGGTGTGTGTGGGTGTGGGTGTGTGTCGGGGTCTGTCTGTATGTGTGTGTGTGTGTGTGTGTGTGGTATGTGTGTTTGTGCAAACCAACCACATTTTAGAAGAAGAACTATGATGTAAAATCCACTTTTGCGTCAGTGTTAAAAGCAGAGACTCGGTGCGTGGCCTGTAATGGTGACATTTACGCTGTCATTAGCAGCGTATTGCACTTGAAAAACTTGTGGCACGTTATTAAACCTGCATCGATAGGAAGCAGTAAGTGTTATGCATGTTTTAATGACATCGACCCGCGAGACGTGGAGGAAATGGGGAAGAATCGATTCCCTATGATGATCACCTTCAGATTTATGCACTTGTCGGATCAAAGTCAAGCTCTACTCTTTAAACAAGGCATTAGCGGCATGTGCACAGTCTCATACTAAAGCCAGGGTACCTAACTGTCAAACCACACGTATTGACATCTTACGAGTCCAGCGTTCTCAATATTTGTGGCCTCTCTAACATCTTTAAAAAGAAAAGTGAAGCCAATCAGTTCAGCCAATACACAGTAAAAACAGCAGTGTTGATGTGACTCCTATGAATTTTACTCTGTTTCGGATTATATTTGGTCCCACTCAAAATCAGTGTAAAAAGTACTCTTTGGTCAGTGTTGATGTAGATTTGAGAAATGTCTCCATAAAATGTTTTATACTAATGATTATCATTAGGTGTTTGTATAAAAAGCCTTTGTATAATGTTTAGCCTTAGTTTAGTGAATTCAGGGAAGATTCAACGACAAGGTTTCTCTGTTATAACTATCATTTTAGGAACAGCATGAGACCCAAAACCGGACTAGACCAGACCCAGACCAGGGCCTCAGTTGGTCTCACCATATGACGTCATCAGAAATTTTCATATATCTGTCGGTGGGAAATGTTGTTAGCAGTCTGAGCAGGGATAGAGGGAGTGGATATCGCAGAACACCTGGATATCCTCACAGTACATTTTCAGGCCTGGAGGGAAAGTTAAAATGGCTCAGCTCACAGGGCTAGTTAGGGAAACAGAGCTCAGAGAGTTTTGTATGTTTAATTGTAAAGATAATTAAACATTGTTTTATATTTAACTCTTGAATCTTCGTCTTATTTCTGTACCAAATTCTGTCATTTTTTTTACACTAGTTTCAACTTTGGTCAAGTTTATTTGTATTGCACAATTCATACACAAGGCAACTCAAGCCAGCGCTTAAAAGCAGGACACCGCAAACAGCCTTTCAAGTCGCAACCACCTCCGCCTCATGATTTCACTGCATGCTCACATCCACCTTGCCCTTTTGCCTCCACAATAGGCCCTAGCAATCAAGCATCAACCCTCACAGAGCAAGCCGGGGCCACACACAGCCGGGGCCTATGCGCCAAACTAATAAACTACAAACAAATTTGTAATCAATATACTTTTCACTACATCTTGTCTCTTGTAGTCTCTCCAGATTGAAATGTGCTTTTGCATGTGTGTGTTGTAGCTAGAATTGTCAACTCATCTCCACAGCAGCAGAACCACAGCCTCCTTAGCTTCCTCAGGCCCAGCCTCCTCATTCTCTTCACCCTCCCCCTCCTCCTCATTCTTCTCATCCTTCTTAGCCTCCTCATCCTCTTTAGCCTCTCCAGCCTCCTCAACCTCCCCATCCTCCTCATTAGCATTGTGAATCCCCATCCTCCTCATCCTCCCCATTTTCCTTTTCCTCCTCAGCCTCCTCCTCCACCTCCTCACTCATCCTCTTCAGCCTTCCCATCTCCTTACGTCTGATCCAAAAGCTTCCTACATGATCCGCTTTCATTACCTACGCTTTTCTTACATCCCGGGCAAAACCAAATCCAAGTCAAAACTCCTTCAGGACACAGAAAACCAATGTGTTTACGAATACACACACAGTGATGGGTACTATAGCGACGCTACTAGCTTAACTACATTTTTCAGTAGCTTGACGGTAGCGTCACTATTTACAAAACCAAGTAACCTTTCTGTAGCTAAGCTATTTTATTGAGCAAGTAGCGCGGTAGCGTCCTCCAAAGCTATTTTCTCACGGACATTTGTGATGTTCATATATTACAGCATTTTCCCGCAGCCAAAACAAACAAATTAGGAAGTCAGAATGCAAATGCGCATGCCTTGGTGACGGCACGCATACGCTCGCGCACGCATACAGCCGCGCACGCATACAGCCGCGCACGCATACAGCCGCGCACACACAAATGCGTGCGCTGCTGGAGGGAAGTAACAGGAAGGCAAAGAGCTCAGGAGCCGCGGTCGCGGAGGACACTCAAAATGTTATACTGTGGCCATACCTCAAAAAGTACGTCACTTTAGTCGAGACGAGCAAACAGAAATATGTTTTCAGATGCCTACTTTGTAATCCCCAGAGAAAGTTCCTCTGTGACTGATAATAAGGTTGTATGATGGTTGCTACGATTGTTTTCCTAAACTGGTCAGACATAGTTCTTAGCACAGTTCATTCTTAAACTTATATATATGTTTTTTTTTTCTTTAACTGGCTCGGATTCACATTTGTTACGTGTATATTGGGATATTGTTATAAAAAACAGTTAAAAAACAGTTCTAATGAAATACAGATTAATTTGTTATGGCTTATTGCTATAATTTCTCAATGTATTTTATTTACAATCGCAAAAGGCCTTCTTGTGTTTTGTTGTTGGTGTTTTGGGCTATTGTTCAATAAATCTAAATTTTAACATTTATCTGACTGACAGTTGTATTCATCACTAAAATTGCATGGACTGCAGTTTTTTTAATTGAAAGTAGCTTTTCTATATCAAGCTACTTTTGACAGAATTTTGTAACTTAGCTTGCTACATTTGTATGAGTGGTACAGTGGCTTCTGTGTAGTGAAGCTGAATTTATTGTAGAGTAGCTTGTAGCTTAGCTCACTACACAAATCAAGTAGCTTGCCCATCACTGCACACACATACGGACCACCTCTATGTGACCTATCATCCATAAGCACGAGACAGCAGCGATAATCACGGCCCCCTGACGATTAATTGCATTGGATTGGTCAGCAGCTGCTATACATCAAATACGTGACAAGCTCGGGTCTACTATAGGCCTATCCAGTAAGTGACGGATGAGAGCTCTTTACACATATTAGCAACTGTCATCCAGAGGTCACCCCAAAAAAAACGGTACACCAGGCAGAATACTTATCCAAATGAGTCGTTTCTGTACATGTAAATTCGTAAGAAAAAGGTCTCAGGGGATTTGTGTTTATGTAAATGGTTCCACTGCACCATATTAAGGCTAATTATAGACCCTTTTTCCATTCACGTAATTTAACACAATCATTAAACCAGTGGAAGCTCTCTCTGTTTGTTGAAAGCAACGCAAATCCAAGACACGCACACTAAGCTAAGTCACAAATGCAAAGGTACTATTTGTTCAATTTGGATGATTTTCGGTTCATGTTAAAGCTGGGACATCGTTTTCAGAGTGCAAAATAGATAGGACTATGTAATGCCTGAATTTATTTACATGTATTTATGGACATTGGTCATTTGCCCCTTATGGACCATAACCAATGTGTTTTCTTTTTTAATTTATTTTATTTATTGTGTTTGAACTGTTTTATTCTCTGATCTGTGTTGGCGAATTCAACGGTTGTGTAAAGTCCTCCCAGATAACTACTGTTGTGATTTAGGGCTATACATGGAAAATTAAACTGTTTTTTTGGCCTCAGTCACATCTTTAGGTCAGCTTCTCGGACAGAAAAATGAATAAAGAAAGAAACAGCCACACTCGACCTTATCCAGATTTCTACCCAAAGTGTCAATTAGTGACTCACAGGGCTTTTTCTTACAGAGACGTGACACATGCGCAGTGGATACACCCTGTGTCCTCATTAGGAGAAAAAACAAACTCCTGTGTGTTTGATATTAACACATTTCCTGTTTGAACAATTTGATTCCCCGATCTAAGTCCAGGTCTTATTTGATTATGCATTTTACTAATTTGAAGCATTTAGCTTTTTTGTTTTAACTTTCAACTCTTTTTTTTACTGATTTTTTTTATATAAACATGTTTCATAGGTATTTGCACTGTTTTTTTATGTTTTATTGTGTGTTTTTTATTGCTTGGGAAGAGCGTTGGGAAACACTGTGAGATTTGTGCTTTATAAATACATTCGGTTGACTGATTGATACTGTTGTGATTTAGGGGGCAATACACAAATAAATTGAATGGAATTGATTATAAGTGCTAATTCCCTCTTTAACTTGTGAAATAACCATAAATTAAATCATCTGTGAAACAACATCTGTAAAGTTCTCACATTTGTTTCCATGGAGTAAAATAAAAAGTGAAATAAACTGTTTTCCTCCTTATTTTTGTAATGAGCCCCAGAGCCGCCGGGGACCTGCAGTAATAACCTGATATTCAGAGGCTTTAGAGCTAATAGTTCAGCTCTCCCCTCACTTCTTCACGAATGAGTCTCCCTCAAATTGGATTCATGGAGAAAATATCATTACATGTATTTTAGACTGAAAACGTGAAAAAGTAATTGCCCCACTCCAGATTTATTTTTATTATTCATAGCATTTATCTCACTTCAATGTTTTGTTATGACAATTCCAAACGATTACATTAAATGCATGACTGCGGTATGGCCCAAAGTTTATTATTGTTTATTGAACAGGGACAATGTACAAAACCATTCATTTTGCACAATTCCTCCTGGGAGTCATTGTGTAGCATCCCAAGCTAGTAAAGCTATCACCGTATTGTGCGTATGTATTTTTGCAGCAGCCGCCTGTACGTATAAAAAAAACAGAGGTGGCATCAGGAGGTTCATGTAGTTTATTGTTCTCAGCGCTTGCTCAAACCAGTACAATGGTCCCTCCTTTATCCAGCATTAAACAAAATCCTTGAAGTACCTGCTTTATGTTTTTGCTTTAGGGTTTTATATTTACTCTTTTCAATGCACCGTGGCTGTTTACTATTTCAATGTGTGTGATTTTAATGTTTTTAAATACTTAACATATTATTCTGTTTTCACTATTTCTTGTGATCTTAATCTTGGTTTTGAATAGATTTTTTTGTATGTATATTTAGATTTTAATGTTTATGATGTGCTTTTTGTGATGCGGGTTGTGAGGCGCTTTGTGTTGCCTTCTCTAGGAAAGGCGCTCTACAAATACAAGTTGATTGGTTGATTGTTGTTTTAAGTCTGTGAAACCCCCCTCACACACTTTATACACTCTTCTAGCCACCTGAATACACGACTGCTGAAGCTAACACAATCAATGAAACCAATTTGCATCCATTGGCGCTACACCAAAATCGAACACACTTCCATATAACTTGAAAACTTTTCACCTCGACAGGTTGCATATGTCTGTAGTGGCACCACCTGCATGTGAACGCTGTCAAAAAACAAGACTTTTAGTGGTTCTAAAGTGTCAAGACAGACATGGACACTCAATTCAAATCCAGGGCTCAAAAGTTCCTCTTCAGCATTGGTGGGTGAGACTTTTTTAAAGAGATTCTTCAACATGCATGGACATTTATCAACATGTGTTCTATATTTTTTTTGTGTCTTAACTGTTGATTCTCTGATCTGTGTTGGTGATTTCAGTTTTGTTAAGTCCTCTGAGATGTCTACTGTTGTGATTTAGGGCTATACTAGAATAAATTGTATTGTATTGTATTGAAACATGATTTTTCTATCGTTCCTTGGCTCTAGATCAGCTCCACAGACACACAGCACTTGTATCTAAGCATAAGGAGCAGCAGGTTTTACAGTGATTCTTTTTTTTCTTTCATAAAGTCTCGTGTCTGGCCAGACCAGCGCACAGAGACCATGAGGACAACCACATACATGTGATTTGTGTTAATCTACATCAGTCCTCTGGCCCATACTGTCCTCTACACTTCTCCATAGACTACACAGGGACAGCATCAGAAGCCACGGACCTGCGCTCACAGCCAGTGGAAAAACAGCCACGAAATGTTACGCGCCTATGCGTACAGTCAACGCTGTTAATGACTAGTGCAGGGGTGGCCAACCCGCGACTCTTTGGCTGGTTTCGTGCGGCTCTCGGGCTTCCACACAACAAGCGTCAAAAACGCCTCGGTGGTGGCGCTGCCATTCATTCTCTATGTATTTCTGACCCATAGTAAAGGCCGACTTCACTCCACTAGCCAGGCCACCAAAACAATCTGATTGGTCAGTCACTCTGCAGCTGCTGCCTCAGCTGTTGCAAATATCATAACAAACAACACGTTGCCTCGACCCATGGCGTCCGCACGGAAAACAATTCCTTGGTCGCTGGATGAGGGCAACACCTTCCTCAGTTTGAGGAGAGGACACCAGCGTGAGCTCGATGGTTCCACCAGAAACCAGAAGGTGTTTGTGGAGCTAGCACTAAGGACGGAGCAGAATGATTCCCACAAACATGACAATGCAGAGAAAAGTTAAAAAGCTTAAAAGTGACAACCGTGAAATGAAAGATCGCAGCAGCAGAAGTAGAGGCAGACCCGAAAAGTCTGGAGGTGGTTTGACCAAATGGATTACATTTACGGACATCGGCTAACACCGGCTAACATGCTAAAACCAGCTAACAACAACTAGCATTACACCAGGAGATAAGCCAACTCTGCCTGGTGAGTGTCTGTCTTCAATCAAATGCAAAAGTATCTGGTCTTATACTGAGCATGTGTCTGTGGTTCTAAATCAGCTAAAGTGGTGTTGGTGTTATGTGTCAAATCTATATCTTTTACTAAAGACAGTTGTGTTTCTGCTAAACACTGGGTTGAAACTTGATTTTTTTTTCTTGGTTAGAGATTGAAAGCATTCATTTCGGAATCATAATTGATGTTCGCTGACGTGAAATTGTTCTGGTATCGACTCGCCCGGTTAGAACCAGGGCCAAACCATTAATAAAAAGTACCGGGGAGCGGTTGAAGCGAGCGGTGGAAGCGCCCGCAAACCAGGGAGAGTCGAGTCCAGCCCTTTAGTGCTGTACGAGTCAATTTCTGTCATTATCATGTTGATGACATTTACAATACATCTGTCTGAGCAGAGCACACCTCTCTCTGCTCAGACAGATTGCATGTGTGTGCGCGTGTCTGCTCGAGTGCCTACGTGCGCGTGTGCGTGCGTGTGTAAGGGTTGGGGTGATGTTTATGTAGTGCACATTTGTATGATGTGGCTCTTTGCTGTAATACAGTAAAAACATTGGCTCTTAGTCTCTGACTGGTTGGCCACCCCTGGCCTAGTGTGTGACTGACTGACTTTATCAGGCATCATTATGACGGCTGTGGTTCGTTCATTGCTATTTCCCCGCTGTTCCATTGTCTGTTTCATAGAGTGATTTTTATTTATTTAATGTATTCAATTTATTTGGATCCCCATTAGCTTCCAGAATCCAGGATCAATTCACATTAAAACATTTCAAACATACAGTATATAAACCATTTACAAAACATGAAAAGACAAAACTGAATACACATTTCACATCATCGTTCAGCATTCATTCAAGCATTGATGATTGTACCTTTAACCTTGTCCTCTTTGACCTACACCTATGAACTGGTCACCCCCGTCCCAAACTCATGGACTGCACCCTTCTCCTCGCCTGGGAGTCCTGGATCTACAGCCTCAGTCCTGGATCTACAGCCTCAGTCCTGGATCTACGGCCTCAGTCCTGGATCTACGGCATCAGTCCTGGATCTACAGCCTCAGTCCTGGATCTACAGCCTCAGTCCTGAGACTTACAGCCTCAGTCCTGGATCTACAGCCTCAGTCCTGGATCTACGGCATCAGTCTTGGATCTACAGCCTCAGTCCTGGATCTACGGCATCAGTCTTGGATCTACAGCCTCAGTCCTGGATCTACAGCCTCAGTCCTGGATCTAATAATAATAATAATAAATCTTTATTTATAAAGCACTTTTCAAAAACAATGTTTACAAAGTGCTGCACAGCATAATAAACAATACATCAGTCATAATACAAAGTTAAAACAATAAGAATGAATGCAAGAAGACAAGACAAACAGAGGAAACACAAGACCACAAAACAGACAGGACAGACAGTAAAATACAACATTATAAGTTTAAAGCTGACAATTAAAAGCTGTTTTATAAAAGTGGGTTTTAAGAAGAGATTTAAAAGAGGATACTGATGGTGCTAGCCTTATCTCCTCGGGCAGGTCGTTCCAAAGCCGAGGAGCCCGGACAGAAAAGGCTCGATCACCTTTCGTCCGGAGCCTCGACCTTGGAATGGTCAGCAAGGACCTGCCCGAGGATCTAAGGCAGCGGGGGGGCTCGTAGGGGGTTAAAAGTTCATAAATATAGCTTGGTGCCAGACCTAAACGAGCTTTAAAAGTAATCAGTAAAATCTTAAAATCAATTCTAAATCGCACAGGGAGCCAGTGGAGGGACGCTAAAACAGGGGTGATGTACTCCCTTCTGATAAAACCAGTGAGAAGTCTGGCTGCTGCGTTCTGAACCAGTTGGAGGCGGGAGAGGGATTTAGCATCAAGACCGGAGAGGAGGGAGTTACAGTAATCGAGGCGGGAGAAGATGAGAGAAGATCCGTCGTGACCCGAGAGGAGGAGGCGAACACCTCTCGCCAAGTTGGCGACAGCCCTCCCTTTGTCAAAAAAGCTCCTGTAGGCATCCCAGGACCCCCTCCAGCGGAGCAAACCCTGGGATCCCAGAACGAGAACAGCACCAGTCGCTGAAGAGCCTTCCACCCTCGTGGCGTAAGGCCCTCACAGTGGAAGACAGGCGCCCCTCTGTCCGCCCTGAATGGTTCTCCACCACCAGCATGGGGAAGACCCAGGTCTACGAGGTCCGCCTCTCAGCCTCCAAATTCCATGCTGCGGTCCGATTATCGGGCGTGAAAAACAGGGCTCGCCCCCCCCCTGGCTAGAAGCCCCGGCTCTGTCCGAGGAGGGGCCCATGGCTCCAACACCGCCATGCCCCTCAGGAAGGGGAACCACCGGGGCATGCGGACTGTCCTGAGCCACCAGGATCAATCACGCCGACCTCCTCTCCTGTTCGATCATCCGCAGCAGGACGCAGGCAGAGGACGCCACTTGGTGGGAAAAGTGTACAGCATGCCCCTGGCCAGGGGGTAAAGAGCCATAACTTGGCCACCGCGCTAGGGGCGCCTTCGTCCGCTTCCCCCTTAAGGCGAACCAGACGGGCAGTGTGCTTTCTGCACAGGCGAAAAAGGTCAGCCACGTGGACAGCCGAACCGTCCGCCAGATCTCCGCACTAAGCTACCCGAGGGGCAGGCCCCCATCTCACTGAGTGGGCCCACCCCTGTACATCCTGTCGGACCCCCACGTTCCCGGACCACCCCGAACGTGGCGCGCCCTACAGACAGGAGGTGAAGCGCCGCGCCAAGCAGCGTCAACCGTCGCCATGCTATGGAGAGCGAGGAACCTGGTGCCCACCGCCGTTGCAGATAGGAGACCACTGTAGTGTTGTCCTGAGCTCATGCGCAGCGCGCGTGTCATCCCCTGTAGCATATCTTAGATATCTCAAGTGCAGACATACTACCATGATCACCTGTTGGCCTCCATCTCCTAGCAGGTGATGGGTGACGGGCTGAGTCCTGACCAGCAGCCTCCTACAGAGCTCGGGGGTGGCCGAGGACCGCCGGGGCCAGCACCATCCTTCGCGTGACGCTCCGTGAACACCTCCACGTGAGACATACGGTCGTCAGGCCAGAGTCACTCCGTCCCGCAATATATCTCTCGGAAGTGGAAGCCAGAACCTGATGTCCGATGCTGCCACTTGGGTGAACCCAGATCGAGCCTCCCCCCGTCCCTGGAGGGTTAAAGCCTGAGGCGTGAGAACCACCTCTGAAAATTCCCCTCATTGGAGAAGGCCTAGCCGCAACCACAGCATGAGTCCGACGCCAATCAATTCCCAGCAGGATCTGAGGCGCCAGAGCGGGGACTCTGGGGCCCGCCACTCTCAGTCTCTTGTGATGATCCATACGAGCGTGTGGACCGGTGTGCTCTTGTCCCCAGGCGACTGAGTCAGAGGCCCTCAGCCGAGGAGCTGGAGCAGAGGAACATCCTTCAAGGTGAGACCCGGACGACTGCTACAGATGCTTTTAGATCAGACTCGCATGGTCAAAGGAGACGCCTAATTTCTCACCACGTCAATAAAACTCATCAGTCATTCATGCACAGAATGTTCCGGCATCGTACTGTCCCCAGCCACAACTCTGAAAACTTCATAGAAAAGATACATACATGTTTAACTGTACTCTTTGAAACCCACTTTTAGACTGACTTGTCAGTGTGTGTATATAAAGTTCTATAAGGACTAAAATAAATGTCCTTAAATTTTCCCGATCATTACTGTCCTTCGACCCTTCGGCATCGGCTAGGAATATGTTTGAACATGTGTTTATCAAAGTAGTTTTAATAACCAGTAATGTTTATGAAGATCACTTTGTTATGGTCAAAAGTATTGAATGACAAATGTTTACAATCTGACCAGAAACATTAGCGTTCCGTACAGACTTTTCAGACACAAATATATGCATGCACTAATAAGTTGCCAGCTTGATTCCAGAGGTTCTGAGCTTTACAACAAGGTACAGAATGTCTATATTAGTGAAGCTGAAGTTGGCTGAATGACACTGTGAACTTGTTTTTATGATCTCATTGCCTTCTGGCTTTGCAAGGCAGAGGGCCACATAACATGTCACAGAGGACCGCATTTGGCCTCCAGGCCTTAGTTTGGACATATAGAGAATTTCCCCCAAAGATAGTTTCCATACACATTAACCGTCTTCGTTATCGCTCGTCTATAATGGAACTCAATCATTGGTTCTTTAATGTTTCTCCTCACCCGTTTCTGAAGCTGTCCATTGTAAAAAGCCACATTTTAATCTGCTGCTATGACTTTGGAAAAACGTGTTTCTCCCTGGCTCGACGGATGACTTTCTGTAGACTATATAAAGTGTTTGCTCTGACATGATGATTTGGTTTCAAAGTAGACCATTCGCAAATCTCATAAAGTTTAGTGGGATTGTTGCCGTTTTTCCCTTATATGGACTCGGCCTGCGGGTTCTCTCTGATTCCCGGAGCCTTGGAAGTTCAATCTGGTGCCAAACATCCTTCCATTTAAGAAAGAAAAGGAAAGTCTAGAATCCGTCAGCAGGTTTTGATCCCGTCTCCCCTCTCCTCGTACCTCACGCGTCCCGGGATGACTCAGCCCCCCACCCCTTTCTTCTAATAATAATGATAATGCTTGCTTTGTGCTTAGACTCGCCTAGACAGCGGCTCAGGTGAAGGCGCTCTGAGTGGACGCACTGTTTTCTCTCCCACTCACGGAATGTCTGTTCTCTTTCAGCCAAGAATGAAGCGGACCGGCGGCTGGAGCGCTGCGAGATCAAACGGCGACTCACCAGGAAGGTCAGCAGCGAGCAAAGGCCACGCCCACAGTCACACCAGACACTGGGAGCGCACTGGTCCAGAGGGTTTTTATGGAGGTTCTGAGCTGGGGAGAAACAAAGTCAGTGTTGGCAAGCTAACTCTAGTACTCCCTATGTCAGATTCAGATGTATTTATTTGTCATTTGCAGTAAAACCCCATTGGAATAGACCAGCTAACTTACCGTTTCCCTTAATTAACCATGATTGGTCCAAAACAAAGACTTTACAAGTTCAAAGAGACCATGTGAATGACACTTTTTTTATTCACCAGTAGTCTTACCACCATGTAATCATATTCAATAGTATTTAGTGTATGTTTTAATCTAATGTCAAAACCCCTCAATCATAACAAAGATAGCAGTTAAAACATCTTACTCCTTTCCTCTCGGGTGCTCCAGTTTCCCTCACCACTATAAACATGTATAAATAGTCCTCCCTAACACCCTCTCCAACCTCTTTCTTTCCTGGTTAAATAAAGGTATAAAATAACATAACAAGTTTATGACATAGTGTATGCGCATTTTTATTTGTGAGCCACAACTACATCGATTTATGCCACAAAGAAAAAGATTAGCTGTAATATCTTTCTCTTTTGTGAATGTTCTGTGAGAGAATGTGCTCTGGATACAAACAGGAGTCTGCTCAGATGAAAGATAAAATAGTCTTTTTGCCATTTTCTCCACCGCATCATAACCGTAGACTAAGCTGCCTGTAAGGGTGTGATGTTCGTAAAGGCCAGACACCGTTCATTTCACCGATCATTAAGGACTCTCAGTGAGAAGTGTGGCCTTATGTCATAATGTCACGTCTTGAGTCGAGCTCTGGGCGTGTGCAAATCTGTGGAATACACTTTGGGGTGGACACACAAAAGGAATCTCTACTACATATTATAGAGACGATAATGTATTAATGATAAGTTTACTTACTTAAAATGTAATTCAATATATGTATAAAACCATTGACTTTTCTGGAAAAGCCAGTAAAGGAATGTTTATTTTCTACAGTCATTATGAACAATAGATATTTCAAGAAACAAAACACGAAATTGTGTATATTATGTTGTGCATAGTCACATTACAGTACAAAGGAGAATTTAAATATTGTTTTCAAGCTTTAAAATGCCAATCCAATGTAAATTCCGTGTTTTCTTTCATACAAACAAAACCAGCATTTATTCAGTTTTGATTCAAACAAAAAATCAGTTATGCATTAAAATTAGCAACAATTAAGTGTGTAACAAAGTGTGTGTTGTGTTTTGTGTGCGCTCGTGTAGCTGTCCCAGAGGCCCACTGTGGCCGAGCTCCAGGCCCGAAAGATCCTCCGCTTCCATGAGTACGTGGAGTGCACACACGCCCAGGACTACGACCGCAGAGCCGACAAGCCCTGGACCAAGCTCACGCCCGCGGATAAGGTGAGCGCCGCACCGCCCACCTCCTCCCAAACATCAGCCACCTCAGCAGCGGCACTTTAGCCAAGTTTCAGGAGAAATGCAGAACAATCACTTTTCTGCAACTATATCCTCCTTAAAGGAATGTCCTGGGACAGATTTAAAACGGGGCCAGGACATCAGGACTGGATCGCACCATTTGGTGTTATGTTTAAAGTTGAAAACACTATTCACATTTTTATATTTAAATTAAATTACTTCTCAACACAATTCAATTTATTTTTGTACCATCCTAAATAATAACAGCAGTCGTCAATTTGCAAACACAGATCAAAGAATCCAACAGACACTAGATCATTTATATGCATTACAAGAACTCACACGCCAAACTAAAACTGGGTCTGATCCAGAACTAAACCAGAAAAAAAAAAAAAAAAAAATCATGAATAGTTCATGTCATAACAGTCCTTGTAAGTGTTGAAACAAAGTGAATAGTTTAGTTTAGTTCATATCACTCACCCTCACCCAATTTCATTACAGGACACATAAAGTATTCCCCCAAGCTCATCAAACAGCCAGTCTCCAGTGAAACCAATTTTAACAATGTTGTTTTCATGTTGAATTAATTTGAGTTCAACATTTTGGCATTAATATCAGCTCAAAATATCAGTTTCAGCCTCCTTAACTGCCATGCAACCTCTACTGTGGACCAGATCAGATTTGTTAGTGGATCTTATTTAGCCCTCGGGCCTTAAATTGAACGGTCTGGCAAAGCCTTTTTATGCAATACTTCCAAACAGCCAAAATGGACATTGGAAAAGCAATTACAGCAGTCTCCAACCTGAGACTTGCGAGGCACCATTCGCTCCTCACTAGATTTGGATTTGGATTTGGACGCATCCATTTTGCAGTCATTGAAAATAGCTTTGTGAGCTCGATATGGATGGATTTTAAAACACACAAACACATAAACTACATTTCTTTTGACCGCTTAAGGGAATGCATCACTGTTGTTTTTGCCCCCTTCAAAAAGTAGCTTCCTTGAGTGTCCCCAATCTCCTTCACTCTACTGCTCAGGGTCCAAGCTGTGTCCAACCTCTGCCCCCATATGTATGTGCTCCCTCTACAGGCTGAACACTGACACTGCATCCTTGGAGGAATCTAACCAATGTGTTCAAGTTGAAACACGTTTTGCCAAATTTGAGCAATATTTGACTTATAATTGATCACTTTTTGCAGTGTATACAGAGTGTGAAATAAAAGCGGGCGCAAACTTTACTTTCAACTAAATCCTGCGCTATTTTTTAGCCTGTTTTCCAGCCACACGCACCTCAAACGCCGATCAAACACTCACTTTCATCTCTCTTCCCTCTTCTTCTCTCCATCCTCTGCTGTGAAGAGGTTTTTATTTTTTTCTTGCCTACCTCGCTGACGTTCAAGTTTTCTTTTTATGTGTCGTTTCCAGGCCGCCATCCGCAAGGAGCTTAACGAATTCAAGAGTTCCGAGATGGAGGTGCACGAGGAGAGCCGCATCTACACACGGTCAGGCCACATCAATAATTCAGTTTTTTTCTTGTCTCTTTTCTTCTTCCCTTTTCTCCTCTTTTATTGTCTGTGCATCAATAGCTCACTGGGGTCTTCTCCCGCAGCTGCATGACACAATCTCTTGACAGGAGAGGAGCTAATAACACTCTACGTAAGGGGTGTCAAACCGATCCTCAAAGGGTCAGGGGCTGCGGGTTTTCATTCCAACCCAAGCAGGAGCACACCAGTCTCCATTTCCTCAAGTGGGTCCAGTCTGAACCTGAAAAATGGGTCTGGTGTGTGCTTGCTTGGTTAGAATGAAGACCTGCCGTTTCACTTCAATTTATTCTTGTAAAGCCATAAATCATAGCAGTAGTTATTTCGAAAAAGCTCTTTTTCCAAACTGTGCGGACAAAAGGCACAGTAAGCAACAGCTACTCATTGGACCTCAGTGCATAAGACTCTGTGCTCGTCTGTGTGAGTAATGTAAAGAGGTAAGAGGGCAGGAGTCCCAGAAGAGCCTTGTAAATAAAGGTGTACCAATGACACTGCCTCCTAGTGGACAGGGAGGACCATCCCCACCCGAGCGTACAGCTCACAGCTACAGTTTGTGATGAACCTCAGGGAAGCATGATAAATAGAATCTACCTTTTGAAGACATGAAGAGGTAGCATTCATATAAAAAAGGTCACCATAATCTAAGACAGATAAAAAAGTAGCAGAGACAAGGCGCCTTTTAACCCCAAAAGAAAAACATGTCTTATTTCGAAAGAAGAAACCCAGCTTAATTTTTAATTTCCTCACAAGTGCATCGATAAAAGGTTTAAAAGTGAGGGCGTCATCTATTATAACTTCTAGGTGTTTGTATTCATGCACCACTTCAATGACATTCCCTCAAGAGTGGAACCCACTGGGGGAGTTGGAGGTACAGTGCCTTGCGAAAGTATTCGGCCCCTTGAACCTTTCAACATTTTGCCACATTTCAGGCTTCAAACATAAAGATATAAAATTTTAATTTTTGTCATGAATTAACAACAAATGGGACACAATCATGAAGTGGAACGAAATGTATTGGATAATTTAAACTTTTTTAACAAATAAAAAACTGAAAAGTGGGGCGTGCAATATTATTCGGCCCCTTTACTTTCAGTGCAGCAAACTCACTCCAGAAGTTCAGTGAGGATCTTTGAATGATCCAATGTTGTCCTAAATGACTGATGATGACAAATAGACTGCACCTGTGTGTAATCAAGTCTCCGTATAAATGCACCTGCTCTTTGATAGTCTCAGGGTTCTGTTTAAAGCGCAGAGAGAACCATGAAGACAAAGGAACACACCAGGCAGGTCCGAGATACTGTTGTGGAGAAGTTTAAAGCCAGATTTGGATACAAAAAAATTTCCCAAGCTTTAAACATCTCAAGGAGCACTGTGCAAGCAATTATATTGAAATGGAAGGAGTATCAGACCACTGCAAATCTACCAAGACCTGGCCGTCCCTCCAAACTTTCATCTCAAACAAGGAGAAGACTTGTATATAATGAATATGATAAGTAGAGCTGGTTTGGCTCCCCATGTAAACTTTGACTCAGTCTTTAGGGGGCGCTAATGGGCCAATTTCAAATATTTCACTTTCACCTGACCTAAACCCTGGAGTTGAACAATGGATTCATGTTTAATGCAAATCAGACTTTGTTTGTGCAAACGGGAAAAAAATTAATGTTGTCAAAAACGGCAAAAAAAACCTCACATTTTGCCGCTCCGCTGCTCAAACAACGTTTCACTGATTAAAATTCCCTGAAGTCATTTTGAAGGTACATGTGTTGAGATAATTTGGAGCCATTTTGAGGCCAATCGGTGAAACGGCCAAGGAGGAGTCGCTTTCCAAGCGACATGTATGAAAATGATTGGTTTTCATTTTTCCATTTTGCAATGAAATTTATGAGCTTCCTGTTTGTCAGAGGGATTAGCCATAATAACATTTTTTCCATGTCTTGACTTGAGGAACATGTGTACCAAATTACATGGTTCTACGACAATTTTGACCTCGAACCCCTCCCATAGGCGTTTTTAAATTGGCTGTTGTAGGTGGCGCTATAGAGCCAATTTCAAAATTTTAACTTTCAAATGACCTAGACCCAAGAGTTGAACCCATGGATTCAAGTTTTGTGCAAATCAGGCTTTGCTTGTGCAAACGGAAGCAATTTTTCTATTTTAAAAAAATATGCCGCTTTTTGGCGCTCCGCTGCTCAAACAGCGTTTCTCAGATCAAAAGTGTGTGAAATCAAAGTGAAATTTATGGGCTTCCTGTTTGTCAGGGGGCGGGGCCATAATAACTTTTATTTCATGTCTTGAGATGAGGAACATGTGTACCAAATTTCATGCCTATACAGCAAACTTGACCTTGAAACGCTCCCATACTAAAACCTTTGACCCCATCTGTAGGGGGCGCTAATGAGCCAAGTTAATTTATTTCACTTTCAAATGACCTAGACCCTAGAGTTGAACAAAGTATTAAAGTTTTGTGCTAATCAGACTTTCTTCGTGCAAACAGGAGCAAATTTAATGTTGTAAAAAACTGCCAAAAAAGGTCACATTTTGCCGCTCCGCTGCTCAAACGATGTTTCACTGATCAAAAATCCCTGAGGTCATTTTGAAGGTACATGTGTTTAGATGATGTGGAGCGATTTTGAGGTAAATCGGTGAAACGGCCGAGGAGGAGTCGCTTTCCAACCGACATGTATGAAAACTTTTGCTGTTCATTTTTCCATTTTGCAGTGAAATTTATGGGCTTCCTGTATGTCAGAGGGCGGAGCCATAATAATATTTTTTTCTTGTCTTGACTTGAGGAACATGTGTACCAAATTTCATGGCTCTACGACAAACTTGTCCTCCAAAAAGTCCCATAGGGGTATTATTTTGGCTGTTGTAGGTGGCGCTGTTCTGGCATTTTTTGAGTCCCAAAAAAATAAACACTAAAATATCAAATTTTTCGCCAGGTCTGATTTTTGGGCAAAATTTTACAACTTTTCATGCATGTTCAGGGGGTCAAATTAAGGCTCAAAGTGCAGAATTTGACATCTCTCGAGCAAAAACAATAGGCCCTTTCCCCGTTCGGGGCTCGGGCCTAATAATACCCCCATGGGATTTTTCGGAGGTCAAGTTTGTCGTAGAGCCATGAAATTCGGTACACATGTTCCTCAAGTCAAGACATGAAAAAAATGTTATTATGGCCCCGCCCTCTGACATACAGGAAGCCCATAAATTTCACTGCAAAATGGAAAAATGAACAGCAATCATTTTCATGCATGTCGGTTGGAAAGCGACTCCTCCTCGGACGTTTCACCGATTCGCCTCAAAATCGCTCCAGATCATCTCAACACATGTACCTTGAAAATGACCTCAGGGATTTTTGATCAGTGCAACGTTGTTCGAACAGGGGAGCTGCAAATTGTGACCTTTTTTTGGACAGTATTAAATTTGATCCCGTTTGCACATACAAAGTCTGATTTGCACAAAACTTGAATACATTGTTTAACTCTAGGGTCTAGGTCAATTGAAAGTGAAATAAAAGAACTTGGCTCATTAGTGCCCCTACAGATGGAGTCAAAGTTTTCAGAGTTTTTCATACTAAAAACTCTGAAATAGTCTGTAGGGGGCGTTAATAAGTTCAATTAGTTCACTTTCAAATGACCTAGACCCTAGAGTTGAACCATGGATTCAAGTTTTGTGCAAATCGGAATTTGTATGTGTAAACGGGAGAAAATAGAAGGTTGTGAAAAACGGCCAATAAACACTCACATTTTGCCACTCCCCTGCTCAAACAACGTTTCACTGATCAAAAATCCCTGAGGTCATTTTGATGGTACATGTGTTTAGACAATGTGGAGTGATATGGAGGCCAATCGGTGAAACGGCCGAGGAGGAGTCGCTTTCCAACCGACATGTATGAAAATGATTGCGGATCATTTTTCCATTTTGCAGTGAAATTTATGGGCCTCCTGTTTGTCAGAAGGCGGAGCCATGATAACATTTCGGTCGTATCTTGACTTGAGGAACATGTGTACCGAATTTCATGGCTCTACGACAAACTTGACCTCTGAAACTCCCATTGGCTGTTGTAGGTGGCGCTGTTCTGGCATTTTTTGAGTCCCATAAAAATAAACACCAAAATATCAAATTTTTCACCAGGTCGGATGTTTGGGCAAAATTGTACAACTTTTCATGCATGTTCAGGGGGTGAAATTAAGGTTCAAAGTGCAGAATTTGACATCTCTCGAGCAAAAACAATAGGCCCTTTGCCCGTTCGGGGCTCGGGCCTAAAAAAAGGATTTTTTTTTTTAACATCTCGAGCAAAAACAATATAGGTTTCAATGGCACGTGATACATCATTTTAAAGTGTTTACGCACGCAACCGTCACATTTTGGTGAGTGACGGGCGCTGACGCGTCCGTCACGCACCGCCACCATTTGTTTTTACCATTGTGAAAGCAATAGGCCCTTACCCCGTTCGGGGCTCGGGCCTAATAAACAAGGACTTTTTTTTTGACGTCTCGAGCAAAAACAATATAGGTTTCAATGGCACCTGATACATCATTTTAAAGTGTTTGAGTTTACGCACGCAACCGTCACGTTTTGGTGAGTGACGGGCGCTGACGCGTCCGTCATGCACCGCCACCATTTGTTTTCACCATTGTGAAAGCAATAGGCCCTTACCCCCTTCGGGGCTCGGGCCTAAAAAGGGGCCCCAAAACAGATCCCTGTGGCACCCCCTTGTGGACAGTAACAAATTCAGAGCAAAGGTCCTCATGTTTTATAGACTGGGTCCTTTTTTGTAAATAATTTGAAAACCAAGTAACTGCATTCTCTGACAATCCAATAAGAAGTAGCCTGTGTATTAAAATAGCATGGTCTATAGTGTCAAAAGCTTTTGAGAGATCGATAAAAACAGAACTGCTTTTTGTCAAGTGCTACAACAGATCTGAGAATCAAACCGTTCAAACACAAGAAATGCAAGGATAAAAAACACATAGAGCCATTGCTTGTATTATTGCTATTACTATTCTCTTGATTTAAAAACGCAACTGATCCAATTTGCGAGTTTTGCTACTACTAAAGCTGGGAGACCTAATTTCAAACCACAAACAATTGAACCCAGTGATAAAATCGATGTGACACTGTATCACTATTTTTCACATGCATCGGTTTTTGGCCTCTGCCACATCTCTAGATCTGAATGAAAGAAGGAATTATGTTTTATAGTAAGATGAAGGTCACATGTTGTGGTCTAATTTGTTCCCAACATTTTATAATTTCATATAAACTCTGTTTTTGAGTCAAACATATATACTGCACTGCTATAGACACTTTTAATTTAATTGTCTTGCACAAAAAAGATCTTTTCACTTTTTTAAACATATTTCCAAATTTCCTGTTTTTTGCAAATCCTGAGTGGTTCTAATCATGCCAAATGTAAATTTCTCCATTGTGAGATAAATAAAGTTTTATCTTATCTTACCTTAAAATACAACACACTTTCAATTGTTTTTGTGAAGCCCGTTGTCGGCGATGTCCTCAAAACATAAGCTTGGATTAGATTTGCCTTTTTTTCTGAGAAGTGAGACTTTGACACATAATGGGCACAAAGACAAGAACGTGAAAAATAACAGCCGTTCGACAGCTCGCTTCACGTTCACAAAAACAAAATCTGCGGTAATCACTGTGTGACTTGACAACGCCACCATACGATTTAACCAATATAGCTAATAACTTTTGAAATATATTTTTTACTCATTCATTTGTAACTGAATAATGCAGTTTTTCAAACCAAAATCATCTAAGTTTGAGTGTTATCATTTTTTGTTATCATCTGTTGAGTTTCTAGTTAGTTATCCAGGACTATACTGTGCACGCCGTCCACTTCTGACATCACTCTTCCCTTTTGTGTTTTCTCTCTCAGGTTTCACAGACCGTAGCTGTCGGGGCAAATCACCGAAGCACTTACCCAGGGGCGAAACTCCCACACTGGAACCGAACGGGCCGATCCACATTCCTGCTTCTACTACTATTACTACTCCTACTACTACTACTAATGCTACTACTGCTACTACTACTGCTGCTACTGAGGCGTATAGAAAGCAGTTCAGAGGTGCCAACACAAAGGGGGAAATCTCCAAAAAACAAAAAAGTTGCCTTACGAGCGAGGAGACTCCTGGTTCCTGTAGGATAGGAAGACATGTTTTAGCACTGGTACCGTTTTTTTTTTTTTTTATTGGGATGGTACTGAACGGGTCCACGCCATGTTGGCTTCTTAGCACGCCCTAACGTTTTAGCGATACTGTTAGGTTTTTGTTTCTTGTTTCTTGTTTTTTTTATAGCTGTGATGGAATTCGATGTAACATATTATTATTATTATTATTATTGTTATTATTATTTTTAGATTGAGGACGACGCACAGCAATTATAGTATTTGTTTTAATGTTTAAATGTGTCTGGCCTTTTCCCCTGCTTGAATTGCTACAACAAATTCATGATGATTGTTGTCAAACTTTTATATTTTCCTTTTCTTTTTTTTTTCACTTCAAACCAGCCCAGTCAGCAGAATTCCTATGTTGACTTGATAACTTTGATATTGAATTTTAAACACATTTTTACATATGGTTACAGAATCCTTTTTTCTTTGTAACCGTCAGAGGACATGGTACTTACCTTCCCGAGCTCCCACGGTTATGAGATTTTAGTAACCGAGAATAAATGGCTAATCCAAATGCGTTTCCTTCGCAGAGATCGATTGACTTCACATGAATTGTATTTGTTTTATTTTTATTTTTCTTAGTTAATGCAACTCAGGTTATGCACAGAATCCGCAGTAGAGTAGAGAGATGGTAGCAAGGAGCTCAGTCACACAGGTGGAGCTCGCAGTAGAGCCGCGCTCATAGCCACGGCGAGACTAGCCGGCGGAGTATTCTAGCGTCTCGAGGATAGGGACGTGTGGGCACCTCTGCTCTGAGGACTGCCATCCCCGCGATCAGGCCCGGGATAAAGCGGAAGGACGCGTCAACGGAAGACCCTCGCGCTGTGCCATTTTGAAGTGGAAATGTCTCTTTAAACCACACCTTCCACACCTAACTGGACGTGTTATGCTAGTAGCACATCGGTACCACCATGGCGACCTCGCAACTGGTACCAACACTCACTTTTGTCAATGCAATGTGAAAAACCTCCTCGTTATCGTTCCGATCTGTAAATATCTATTTGTAAATTCCTCATTATTTTGTACGAATCTTCCCGAGCACATACCACTGTTTTTTTAATGTCGCACCTTACGTTCCTTGACTGGGTGTACAGAGAATTTAAACATTTCTTATTACTATATATATATATATATATATAAATATCTAATTGTGCTAAATGAACTGAATTTGGAAATTGTACATACTTTTTTTTTTTTCCTTTTATGGTACTGTATAAGTGCGGCTGTGTAAATCTACTGTATTTTCGGCATTTTAATTGTAAAGTCAAAGTAGTAATGGTACATATGTCTTTTTGATACAGAAATCTTTACGTTTTCTGCAAACTACACTGTAAAAATGAGAATTAAAAATTAAACCGAATAACTTGTGATTACATTTCTGAGTGAGTCCTGTCTTTTGAAGTTTGTATGTTATTAAAGGGGAAGTGCACAATTTACTTTTACCACTTTGTTGGTTTTCCCATTTCCCAATGTGAGGTTAATGCTTGAGAAATATACTTTTCCAGGTGCAATATACAGTATACAATTTAATATTAAAGAAGAAATTTTACATAATGTTTGACCAACACTGGTTTTGAGACTAGGGTAATAATATCGCGATCTCACAATTGTCTGGTAAATAAGAACCAAATAATTCAATGAGCCAATTTACTTTTCATGTTTTATAATGTGAACTAATATCTTGTATATGGTTCAACACATTTGAAGGGCTTTGCTTCTATTGGCCTGCCATATCCCAATGCTTCCACCAGAGGGAGGTGTCAATTTTTATTTTTTCATTTGAGAATTTACCGACGACAAAGTCAGTGTTGTGATGGCAAAGAACTTAATTTTATTTTGTAAAACTACTTTATGGGCAGTGCTTTTGTTCTATAAGACAGAAAACTGTCACAGTGGTAGAACTACTTTATACTATAACAGGACTGATGCTGCTCCATGTGACCAGACGATTTACTTGGAAAAATGGGAATGAATGGATGAAAGATGAACTGACAGATGTGTTTATCACTGATGGTTTTAATTCTCAAAATAAACATATTTAAGCCAAAGATAACTTCCGAATGAAAACTTGTGAATTCATGGCCACAAAACCTTTAACTATCCAATACTAGTAGTAGTAGTATTTTTCATATCTTTTTGACGAAAAATATATCTGTTCCTGTGTTTCTCATATCAGAACACTGAAGGTTTCTGTTCCAGGTTTATTTCTGCACATTTTTGTGAGTGCTATCAGCTCCTCGTGAACACATTTTGGAAAGTGTCAAGATCACAGAGATAGTTTCAGAGTTTCTGAGATTGCATGAAAGCAGCATGAGGCAGAAGCTTTTAGACAGAAGGGGCAGAGTTACAGGTTTGCTGCAAAAGTTCCTGATATTTGTGTGGACAGATCTAACAACTTCTGATCTGTTTTTGATCTAGATGATATAACACGGTTTAAAGCTCAAAAAGCTTTTACATAATGTCTCTGTCAGACATTCCTCTGATAATCCCTATTTGTGTCATTGTGTGTTGATTGTAGCTTGTTTCAGTAGTTACACTTGATCATATTGTGTTAGTCCTTGAAAATGTTGATTTCTTGTGACATTACCGTTAAGGGACAATCTTCCGGACTTGTTTCTATCATGAAGATAAATATGTATTCAATCTTCATCAAATTGCTTGTACAGAAATGCAGTCTTTATAACAGTAAGCTGCTTTGACGTTTCATTACAGATCATCATTGCCTGAGAAACAGTGTGTCGCTGATGAAATACTGTCGCCTGCTGTCACTCACTGAGGTACATGGCATTGGGTATGATTGATGTTTCTGAATCTCCACAAGTGAGACAAATGGAACAAGCAGGTATAGCGTCTTTCAAATGGACTTTTGTTTTTTGACCCATTTGTTTTATATGTCATGATTTTCAGGCTTCACCTTGGGAATTCTAGTCAATCCCTGTCTATGTACTTACATAGACAGGGGTTGGGGTTCTTACATAAGGCTATATTTGTGTATAGCCCTAAATCACAGCAGCAGTTATCTCGGAGGATTTCACAAAGTGGTGAATTTGCCAACAACAGATCAGAGAATCAAACAAACACAGGAAATGCATATCTGAAAAACACAAAGGAGCCATTGGTCCATAGAGAGTGAATGACCACTGTCTATAAAGGTCCCAGATCATCACTGACCTTAGACCCTCCTGTATCGGCAGGGAACAGATTCAGTTTATTTGCCATTTGCAGTTAAAAAAACCCACAATGGAATACATTAGCAAAAGTCACCAGTGTGCAGACAAATACAGACATAAAACAACATTAAAAGACAGAAAATAAAACACATAAAACAGTAAACAAGTGTCACTGTGAAATCAATCGACTAAAACAGTTTCAAAACAAGTGCAAATCATTAAAGTGCTCTGTTCACACTGATAACAGCTTGTGGATAAAAACTGTTAGCGTAACGAGATGTCCTGCATCTCAGAGAGCGATATCTTCTGCCAGAGGGAAGAAGCTGGAACATGGCTTTCCCAGGGTGGCCAGAAGAGTCATTGACAATCTTAAGAGCTCTGTTTAAAAGTCTGGATTTATAAAGAACCTCCAGAACAGGAAGCTCACAGCCCACGGTCCTCTTTGCAGAGTGGAGCACCTTGTTTAAGAAACGTACTCACACACTCATAGCGCCTATTGTTAGGGAAAACTGGAGCACCTGGAGGAAACCTACGCAGACATGGGTAGAACATGCAAACAGCACAGAAAGGCCTCGTCTGGTGAAGGGCTTGATCCCAGGACGTTCTTTTTGAGAATGAGAATAACAAGCTCAAACCTCTGCCCCCATGTTCGCCCTATGCAAGGTGTATGTAGAGGATGGCTTTAGTGTGGTATGAATGAGAGATCACATCTTCAGTGAATAGAAGGCCATGGTGACATTGACGCAGTGACAACCTAACCCTCTACACCACCTGTGAGTATAAACTTTTACACTTTAATAAAAATGAGTTACAAATGGCATAAAACGTCGAAGCTAACGACAAGACGCAAATGTGCAGAGGCAAATTTCAGACTGAAAGAGAAGCTGAATGAGAGCCAATCACAGTGCGTGAAAAGTTCATTATATTTGTTCATTTTACCAACATGACTTCTATTTTAGCTCTGTTTTTGTCTGCGGTGTGTCCCTGGCTAAGACACTTAACCCCCAATTTTATAAAACCAAATAACTAAATCAAATCCATGTAGCTAAACGTACTGTAGACTAAAATGGAAAGTAATTTTAGTCAAGAGTTTTTAATGGTTTCCTCAAGCATTTGGTGAATCACTTTTTGAGTCACTACATCTACCTGAAGATGGGAACTGAAATCTACCTCATTGGGGAATCTCTATCACTTGGTTTTAGGCACTTTTACCATCAAACTGCATCTCAACCAATATTTTAAAGGCCCATAATTAAAAACAAGACGGTTAAAAAAAAAGAAGAAATATTTATTAGTGCTCCTGCTTAGAAAATCAAAAACATATCTTACATTGCTTTCTTCAAGGAGTGAACATTGAAGGGTTAAGACAACAAGACTACAACATGACCACTGCCGGAAACAATAAACCTGTAGACCTGCCAACACCAGTCGTGGGCAGTGCACGTTATAAAACCCCAGAGACTTCTTGGTTCGCCCTCATTTCAGCACCTGCCTGGTTTAACACTGGGAATAATTGCTGGTGACCTGACAAGTGGCATTCCTGTGTGACCAGCTCCTGTTTGTTCTTTCTCCATTCCCCTGTGGCGCTAATTGGCACCGGTAGAAGGCCGGCGAAACACTCTGCTAATGTCACGGCGTGATCAAAATGAGCCAATTAGAGCCGCTTGCGTGACTTAGATTTATGTGCTGAGCTCCTTTTTAAAGCAGGCATTTGGATAAAGGCAGCGGCTCTTATTGCTGCAATTTCACTGCGTTAATGTGACATAATTGTGCCACTCTCCCAGAGCGGAGCTGCATAATGCTGAATAACATGTTCTTGTGATAAATGGTTGAGTTTAATCGATGTAAGTTAATGGTGTTGGATCATAATCTAAATCTGACACAAAAAAACACTTTGTTATAATGGTATCTGTGTTTTTGTAGAATATGTTGTTTCTGTTTTTCCATCCATCCATTTTCTTCCCCTTAATCCATTTCTGGGTCAGGGGGTGACAATCAGAGCTGCACCCAATGCTCATAACACCAGCCCCTCACTGATCCCTCTGCAGGTGGTGAGTCCACCTTCAGGCAAAGTGTCTTGCACAAGGACACAACCATAATGCATCAGTTTTATATCGCGCTTTTCAAAACACTCAAAGATGCTTTACATGTCATTATTCTTTCACTCCATACACAGTGGTGATGAACTACTACTGTAGCCACAGCCGCCCTGGGGCACTGACAGAAGTGAGGCAACCAGTATGTGCTATCGCCCCCACCGATTACCACCAGAGACACGCACACGCACATGCACATACACATACACATATACACACACACACACACATACACACACACACCAGACTCATGCTAGGCAGTGTGGGTGAAGTGTCCTGCACCTCCCCAGAGAGGCTTCCCAAAAACATGCTCGAGTCACCTCAGTGGGCTCTTTTTGATGTCCTTCCTTCACTCCATCACCTGAAGAGGGAAAGCACTGGAAGGTGCTGATTTTTGTCCCATATTTCTCTATGATAACTGTCCAACCTGGTGGTGGCACCTGTGCGGCTGCCTTTGTAGAGGGTCAATGACGCAAAAGAGTGGCAAGAAAAACTATTGGAGTCTATGACAGATGTGAGACTGGTGTGGAGGCCATAGACATAAAGCTTCACACAATGGAATGGAATAGAGTTATGTAAATCTGTTAGAAAGGATCAGTGACTGTCAAGAAAAACTAGTTGAAAAAAAAAAAAAAAAAAGGGGGAATAAGGCTACAGTAAGTCTAATGTTGAAAAATACTTAAATAATGACTCAAAATGGAAATTGTTCTGTAGCATGCCTTACATTCCCGGATCTTTTAGGGAGCTTTCTAAAATCTAAAATTGTCCAGGTCAAAAAGAGTTCTGTTTAGCTATGACTGAGGGATTGTGTCTTCACTCTTTTACTGTTAAATTCATGATTTTAATGTCTTGTCATGTTATGTTTCTACAAGATAGCAACAATGCAAGACTTTTGAGTTGCCTTGTGTATGAACTGTGCTATACAAACAAACTTGCCTTGCCTGAACACTTTTGAGGTTCTACTGGTTGCTTTAGAGCTACAGGTCTTTAGTGGGTAGAAACATGCTCCTGATTACTGCCTCAGGGGCTGAACGAATCCTTCTACACCACGCTACACTGTCATACTCAGACTCTACACTTACTTTTGGTCTCGTACGGTGAAAATTATCCTCTGCATTCGACCCATGAATTCTTTTTCCCAAGGCGCTATAATTTTGTCGCTTCCTACACACGTTAAGATCGTAATTTCCTCACAAATGGACTAAGCTGTTGATAAATCTTTCCCGTCTGAATGATGTGGTCTGTCAGTAATCTTTCACTGCTGCCATCTCGATCAGACGCAACTGTATGAGCCCCCCTCCCTCGCCTCCTCTCCCCTCACCACCCCATCTTTCTCCTTGGGCCCTTGGCGACGCACTGCACTATGGGTAACCTTCACTCATGTATCATCCCATAGTGCACATACTATTGAATTATTTTCTCATGCGATTAGAATGAACCAGAAGCTAGTTATTTTTCTCTCTCAGATGTATCGTGACTTTGGCCTCAATATGTTTTCTTCATCGTATTATAGAACATACTTTCTTTTGCATTTGTGTAAGATAGAGCCCCGTGAGTCGTTATTCGAAGCTTTGGGCTGAGAGCTGATTGGCTGAGTGCGGGAGATCCTCTCTTTGTCACTTTTCTGTCTGAAGAAGCGGATCTAAAGATGTGACTAGAATTTGTGGTAGGACCCAACTGTTTTAGAGCCTGGAATATTTTATCTGTACAGTACATGTGGACTGGTCTCTCCTGGTCCGGACCACGCCTCAGTCCTTGTTCTACCGCTTGAGTCCTGAATCTATAGGCTGTCTGTCTGGGGGAGCAGATCCCTCTCTAATGTGGGCCTACCAGAGGTTTCTCATTTTTTTCTCCACTGGGTTTTCGAGTTGTTCCTTGCAGATGCAGGAGAGTCTAAGGACAGCTAAGAACATTTATGGACATCCTGCTCCCTATGGACAAATGTCTCCTATGTGTTTTTTATTATTGCATTTCTTCTGTTTGCATGGTTTGATTCTCTGATCTCATGTTGGCGAATCGACAGCTTTGTAAAATCCTCCGAGACGACTGCTGGTGTTATGTAGGGCCATGCAAAAAAAATTTGAATTGAATTGAACATGGATTTTTAATACATAGTTATTTTTTGTGTCGTTTAAAAGTGAAATAACCCAGCTTTAAGTGAAAGAAAGCATGCCATTGATGTATGAGGTCATCCATAAAAGGACACATATAGATAAATAAATACTTTATGGATCCCGAAGGAAATTGTGCTTAATTCCCTACAAACATAGGGTGTTTAAAGAAAAAAACAGATAAAAAAAACAATAAATTCATAAGAGTAGCTCAGTTGGTAGAGCATTGGCCTTTGAGCCAGAGGGTCGTGAGTTCGAGCCCGACTTTCACCATCGACTCCCACTGTCTGCTGTCGTTGTGTCCTTGGCAAGACACTTAACCTCTGGGAACACCAGCCACAGTGGGGCGGCTACGGCTGTAAAGTGCCAAACTGCCGTTGTGTCCTTAGGCAAGACACTTTAACTCCATTGCCTAGAATGAGTCTGGTGTGTGTGTGAATGGTTGGTGGTGGTCGGAGGGGCCGATGGCACATACTTGTTGCCTCACTTCTGTCAGTGTGCCCCAGGGCAGCTGTGGCTACAGTAGTAGTTTATCACCACCGTGTTTGGAGTGAAAGAATAATGACATGTAAACCGTCTTTGAGTGTCCAAAAAAGTGCTATATAAAACTGATGTATTATTATTTATTAAAACAGAGAAGTAAAGGCACTACAAGACATTTCTTAAGACCTCTCCCTCCCTCCTTCCCCCTGCAAAAATGACCATCCAGAAATTAAAAAATCTCTTCTCACCATCGGTTTAGCACTTCAATTCAGTTCATTTCTGTATAGCTCTAAATCACAACAGCAGTCGTCAAAAAGGGCTTTACAACGTCGTCGATTCACCAGCAACAGCTAAAAAAAAAGCTGAGTAGGATAAAAGTGAGAAACCTCAGGAGCACAGTGTCTGCTTTTTGCAATCCATTACGTTCTAATCTTTGCGGTAAGCTGAGAATAAAAATGTATTGTCCTATTTGTCCTGTTCGATGCGTGATGTTTATGTGGCTGCAGGTGGACATCTTTACTGCTGCTGCATGTCATGTGGCTCTGTGAAAGAAGTGTGGAATAATGAGGGAAATGTCAAAGAATGCACAGACTACATTAATACTGAGGAATTGCAGCTAAAGGTCTAGGAGAAATACTTTTGCAGACCTTGAAGTTGTTTTACTCGCAAGATCAGAGCTGTAGGAAGGTAACATGGCTGTCATTAAAAGGAATTTCTCAATTTTTATTTTAATTGGATAATATAAGATAAACTTTATTGATCTCACAATGGAGAAATGTACATGTCACATTTGGCATAGATAGAATCACTCAGATTGTGCAAAAAGATAGAAGTATGCAAACATGTTAAGGTTTAAAGATAGTCCTTGCAGGATTGAATTATGTGAAATAAAAAAGTGGCAATAGTAGTGAAAGTTTTTTCAGTCCTAGTGCCATAAGCGTGTCTGCAGTAGAGCGCTCCTTCCTACAATGAGGGTGTCTCAGTCTTCCACTGAGGAGCTCCTCAGCTCCTCTACAGTCTGTGCAGTGGGTGGGAGGTGTTGTCCATGGTGGAGGGTGGCTTTGGCTAGCACCCTCCTGTCCCTCTCCTCCACAGAGTCCAGGGAGCAGCCCAGAGTGGAGCTGGCCCTCCTGACCAGCTTGTTCAGTCTGCTCCTGTCCCGCTCTGTGCTGCCCAGGTGAAGCTTTCTACCAGATCAATATCCTCCCCCTGGATGTTCAGCGACGTGTGGGAAAGTGATCTCCTTGGTCTTACTGGTGTTCAAGCACAAGTGGTTGCGCTCACACCAGTCGACAAAGTCCTTGATAACCGACCGATATTCCAGTTCGTTCCCCTCAGACACACAGCCCACGATGGCGGAGTCGTCGGAGAACTTCTGCAGGTGACAGCTGTGTGTGTCGTGTGTGAAGTCTGAGGTGTAGATGGTGAAGAGAAACGGTGAGAGGACAGTGCCCTGAGGGACTGCAGACTACCACCTCAGACTCACAGCTGCGCAGCCGCAAGTACTGTGGTTGGTCCATGCAGTGAGGCTACTGTCCACTCCCGCGTCCTCCATCTTTTTCATTTTTTGATTTCAATGCATTTCTTTTAAATCCATTTTTGATGATAATGCAATGGGATATATATAGAGCTTTTCAGGACACTCAAAGCCTCTCCACGTGTCATTATTCATTCACTACACAAGGTGGTGATAAACTACTACCTGTAGCCACAGCTGCACTGGGGCACATTGACAGAAGTGACACACCCAAAATGTGCCATCTGACCACCACCCAGCCATTCACACTTAAAGTGCATGGGGCGCCATGCACTTTACAGCTGCAGCTGCCCTACTCTGGCACCTGGTGATCTCAGAGGTCTCCCATCACGGTACTAAAAAGGCACTGCTTCAGAAGTCTAAAGGGATCTGGCTTTCACATGCAAGTACATTTTTGCTCTTGTATAAACTCTCTGTACCATACACAAAAGTAAATTCCGAGTTTGTGACTTTCAGTTCCTTACAATGTCAGTACAAAAGAACTCTGATTGTGATTCTGAATCGAAAGCTGACAGAGGAAGCAAGACATCACCTAATTAGGACATCCCTGTTCTACCCTCGGGCCCTGCCATCCAGAGCCATTTACATGGAACTCACCCTAATGACATCAGCCATCACCGCCTGTGCACTCTGTCAGCGCAGAATACACTGCGGCAGATAATAAAGACCTTATGACTTGGAAAAGAAATGTACACAAGCCACAGAACATCCAGATCCACACATGTCCTCTGGAGGTGAGCCGCCGTGACTCAGACTCGACCTCTTCATTGTTATTCCAGGGAAAAAAGAGAGAGAGAAAGGGGGAGTGTGGGAGTGTATGTAGGGGGTGTTCGTGCAGAGGCGGAAAATGGATTTGAGACATTGGTCGGATGCAAAGGAGCCGAGGGACGTGTTCGGAAAAAGGTCCGTCTCAAGGTTTATAAAAAATATGAAAATATGTACACTATAAAAAAGCTAAAAAAACAGATTTATTTTGCTCTTCTTATTACATTTGAATCACTACTACTACAGTCACAGTCACATACTGTATATTACACATCTTTTTTGGGCCAAGAAAAACTAAAACAGAAATACTGTTATCTGCCCTATCCCTATGCTTCATATAAAACAGGAGCTTTTAAACAGACGCGGCGGAATTTACAGGTTTGTGCCAGAAGTTCCTTATATTCGGTGGATAGGATCTAAACACAACTCCAGGTAAGTTTTTGATGAGAAAACAATGTTGTAACAAGATTTAAAACGCACAAAAAAAGGTGATTTCACACATACACGGCAAAAAGTAATGAGCACATTTTGACTGCCTTAAAAACACGATTTTCTAATGGAACAAGCAAAATGATCTTGTATAATAAAATATACAAGAAATGTCTCTCTTGGAATGAGAAAATAAAGCATTAGGTATTGAAACGAGACTAAATGACTTTGTTCTATTGTTTTAGGACAGTCAGAATGTACTCAAATTACAATTAAATACACTTGGTTCAATCAATTATTATCTTGTATTCTGTCATTTTTTACAATGTATGTCTGCCAAGTCACCTTATGGACACTTTGAGGTCCCTGTCTCTAGATTTCCCATTGGTTCCCATCTTATTTTTTACCTTTTCCTATAGAAAATGAGCAGCTTTATCATCTTTTATACATCATTAACTTAAATCTTGCATTTTTTTGTGTGGGAAAATGCAAACTGCTATAGCCTTCTGAAGAGATGACAGCCACAACAACATTTACTTAGAAGTCCCATATTTAGCGTTGATATTCCCGCCTCTGTACACTAAGCTGCTATAACGTATTAGCTGCCCGTGCTCTTATTTACACCCACATATTCAATTCAAGGCAATCCAACAGAAAGCTATAGGGGCCTACGGAGCGTAATTAAGAAGTGCTCTTTATCACCGAGCGGGAGGAGAACACCTGCTTTATGTCTATAGTCTGCTCTAGGTTGCATTATGTGTACAGTATCTATTGAAAGAGTATAGTGTGATAGTTGCATATTTTGCTTTGATATATTCACAGTATTGAGGTTAAAAATACCATAGACTGTAAGGATAAGCTTAATCAACGCAGGTGTGTCAAAGTAAGCAGTACTGCAGGGCTGCTCTGTGCACCTTTTTAGTAAACTTTTAACAACTTTTTAGCGCGTTTTTATTGTTCAGTTTTTTAATATATCTGAGTGTTTTATCTTTTTAATTCGGTGGTTTCAGCGGGTAGCGCTTGGTCCCGACTGAGACCCACTAGTAGCACAGAGGCTAACACAAGCTAACGAGGACATGGAAAGTGACAATGAAATTGGCTCAAACATGCACAATATTAGTCGCCTCACCTTGGAGCTCCGTGAGAGCGACCGTGCCACCATTGCAGATCTACGAAAAGAAGTCCTTCGTCTCACCGCAGAGTTGAATGAGAAACAATCTCTAGTGTCCAAACTTTTTGAAGTCGCTGGTGGGCAGCACTCACGGCTGATGTCACTGAGCGCTGCATATTGTGACACTGTCGTGTGGGAGAGATCCGTCAGCTCCGGACCCTCCTGTTCTACACCTAAGCGCCCCGGTTCCGAACAACGAGCCCGCGGATTCCGAGGAGCCATCCTGCGCCGTGGCCCATGTCCTGAGTCTGGCAAACCGCTATGCAGCCCTCTCCACTGACATCCGGCCCCCTCAGCAGAATCCCTGGACACTGCAGCTTTACTCTACTGCTCGAGGATCAAGTCCACTGCGGAGGAGGGAAAACGCTCCTAAAGGAAGCAGTCCTCAGGCGGAAAGAGCGGTCCACCAGCCATGTTGGCCTGTTCCCCTTCTTTGACCCCAGTGCAGCAGCCTCAGACTGGGGGTAGCGAGCCATCATTACCATCGCTCACCTCCACCGGGTCAGCAGCAGCGTCCAGAGCCAGCCCCTCTCTCACCGCTCCAGCGTCCCCGAGCACACAGCGTGGGTCGCCTGTAGCTGAGAGTCAGCACCCCCGCTCCTCCTCTCCATGTGTTCAGCGGCGCTCAGGCTCGGGTCCTGCTTCGGGTGAACCCGCTGGTTCCGTCCACCGAGCTCCTTCTCCGAGGCCACTCTTCGCCCCGACCACTCTGATTATTGGAGATTCCATCGTGAGACACGTCCGCTTCTTTAACGCGGTCACATCGCTGTATTCCCGGGGCTACTGTACCAGACCTGCTCATACGTCTCCCTCCTCTGCTTCAGTCCCTGCCTGATACCGTTTCCAAGGTAGTCGTGCATGTGGGAATTAACGACATGAAACTCCCAGCAGTCAGAAGTCACGAAGAAACATTTTATGGATCTGTTCCACCTCCTTCAATCCTCCGGACTATCTGTTTTTATTTCTGGTCCAATCCCGACTGCATTTCCTGTATTTTGGTCCAGCCATGTTTCAGCCATAAGCATAAAATCAAGATCATAAGAAGTGATAAAATTATTAATTAAAAATGATTTTCACCATACGGTCCAAGAATTTCTGTCCCCGTGTGATAAAAATTATTAACGTTATTTTTTAACT
Source organism: Knipowitschia caucasica (assembly GCA_964034765.1). Lineage (NCBI taxonomy): Eukaryota > Metazoa > Chordata > Actinopteri > Gobiiformes > Gobiidae > Knipowitschia > Knipowitschia caucasica. Next base: position 23,237,903 of record OZ035838.1, read on the forward strand.
TGCTATGCTTAAGCGTCAGAATGATTCTCTCTCTTTTCCTCTCCTCCGGGTTTGTTGTTTTGATTGATTTGTTTACATAGAGATCTGACATTAAGCATAGCAAGTTTAAAAATAACGTCAGAGTCGATTAATGTGGTTGATTGATTTCTACAGGGAAACAGAAATTAGATTTGCAGAGTTGGACCGTCTAACTGCTGTCCTGTTTTGATTTCGTTTTTTAGAATTTAAAAACATTTTTGAGCTGGTGCGAGGAACACACACAGTTTCAATTGGCCTAAAATGTGAAAACCCTTGTTGTTCTTTAGCTCCCAGAGTCAGAAGGGAGTCAGCACAGTTCAGTGTTTGGACTGGTAATGCACTGCCAGACGGACAGGGAGCAGTGTTTGCACCGTTGTACTCACCCGGTGCTGGTGAGCAGGAGGCGGGGGAGTGCGGTGGGGTCCGAGGGGGCTCAGATGTAAACAGTCACGCCCCCCTCGGGGAACGCTGAACAACATAACGTATGTAATCCATCAACAGGCTGCTACCGTATCTGTTTGGGTGTAATCCGTCTGGACGATAGGCTTCGTTACGTTTCCAGAAAAGGGCAAAGTTATTCACAAAGACAAAGTTAAAAGAGCTGCATGTAGCCTGGATCCACATATGCAGCGCCACAACACGACTGTAGAGGCAGTCACCTCTGCTTACAGTCTGGATTGGACCAGAAATAAAAACAGATAGTCCGGAGGATTGAAGGAGGTGGAACAGATCCATAAAATGTTTCTTCGTGACTTCTGACTGCTGGAGTTTCATGTCGTTAATTCCCACATGCACGACTACCTTGGAAACGGTATCAGGCAGGGACTGAAGCAGAGGAGGGAGACGTATGAGCAGGTCTGGTACAGTAGCCCCGGGAATACAGCGAGTGACCGCGTTAAAGAAGCGGACGTGTCTCACGATGGAATCTCCAATAATCAGAGTGGTCGGGGCGAAGAGTGGCCTCGGAGAAGGAGCTCGGTGGACGGAACCAGCGGGTTCACCCGAAGCAGGACCCGAGCCTGAGCGCCGCTGAACACATGGAGAGGAGGAGCGGGGGTGCTGACTCTCAGCTACAGGCGACCCACGCTGTGTGCTCGGGGACGCTGGAGCGGTGAGAGGGGCTGGCTCTGGACGCTGCTGCTGACCCGGTGGAGGTGAGCGATGGTAATGATGGCTCGCTACCCCAGTCTGAGGCTGCTGCACTGGGGTCAAAGAAGGGGAACAGGCCAACATGGCTGGTGGACCGCTCTTTCGCCTGAGGACTGCTTCCTTTAGGAGCGTTTTCCTCGCAGTGGACTTGGATCCTCGAGCAGTAGAGTACGCTGCAGTGTCCAGGGATTCTGCTGAGGGGGCCGGGATGTCAGTGGAGAGGGCTGCATAGCGGTTTGCCAGACTCAGGACATGGGCCACGGCGCAGGATGGCTCCTCGGAATCCGCGGGCTCGTTGTTCGGAACCGGGCGCTTAGGTGTAGAACAGGAGGGTCCGGAGCTGACGGATCTCTCCCACACGACAGTGTCACAATATGCAGCGCTCAGTGACATCAGCCGTGAGTGCTGCCCACCAGCGACTTCAAAAAGTTTGGACACTAGAGATTGTTTCTCATTCAACTCTGCGGTGAGACGAAGGACTTCTTTTCGTAGATCTGCAATGGTGGCACGGTCGCTCTCACGGAGCTCCAAGGTGAGGCGACTAATATTGTGCATGTTTGAGCCAATTTCATTGTCACTTTCCATGTCCTCGTTAGCTTGTGTTAGCCTCTGTGCTACTAGTGGGTCTCAGTCGGGACCAAGCGCTACCCGCTGAAACCACCGAATTAAAAAGATAAAACACTCAGATATATTAAAAAACTGAACAATAAAAACGCGCTAAAAAGTTGTTAAAAGTTTACTAAAAAGGTGCACAGAGCAGCCCTGCAGTACTGCTTACTTTGACACACCTGCGTTGATTAAGCTTATCCTTACAGTCTATGGTATTTTTAACCTCAATACTGTGAATATATCAAAGCAAAATATGCAACTATCACACTATACTCTTTCAATAGATACTGTACACATAATGCAACCTAGAGCAGACTATAGACATAAAGCAGGTGTTCTCCTCCCGCTCGGTGATAAAGAGCACTTCTTAATTACGCTCCGTAGGCCCCTATAGCTTTCTGTTGGATTGCCTTGAATTGAATATGTGGGTGTAATAAGAGCACGGGCAGCTAATACGTTATAGCAGCTTAGTGTACAGAGGCGGGAATATCAACGCTAAATATGGGACTTCTAAGTAAATGTTGTTGTGGCTGTCATCTCTTCAGAAGGCTATAGCAGTTTGCATTTTCCCACACAAAAAAATGCAAGATTTAAGTTAATGATGTATAAAAGATGATAAAGCTGCTCATTTTCTATAGGAAAAGGTAAAAAAAGATGGGAACCAATGGGAAATCTAGAGACAGGGACCTCAAAGTGTCCATAAGGTGACTTGGCAGACATACATTGTAAAAAATGACAGAATACAAGATAATAATTGATTGAACCAAGTGTTTTTATTGTAATTTGAGTACATTCTGACTGTCCTAAAACAATAGAACAAAGTCATTTAGTCTCGTTTCAATACCTAATGCTTTATTTTCTCATTCCAAGAGAGACATTTCTTGTATATTTTCAAAACAAGATCATTTTGCTTGTTCCATTAGAAAATCGTGTTTTTAAGGCAGTCAAAATGTGCTCATTACTTTTTTCCGTGTAGTGTGTGAAATCACCTTTTTTTGCGTTTTAAATCTTGTTACAACATTGTTTTCTCATCAAAAACTTACCTGGAGTTGTGTTTAGATCCATCCACGCGAATATAAGGAACTTCTGGCACAAACCTGTAAATCCGCCGCGTCTGTTTAAAAGCTCCTGTTTTATATGAAGCATAGGGATAGGGCAGATAACAGTATTTCTGTTTTAGTTTTTCTTGGCCCAAAAAAGATGTGTAATATACAGTATGTGACTGTGACTGTAGTAGTAGTGATTCAATGTAATAAGAAGAGCAAAATAAATCTGTTTTTTTAGCTTTTTTATAGTGTACATATTTTCATATTTTTTATAAACCTTGAGACGGACCTTTTTTCCGAACACGTCCTCGGCTCCTTTGCATCCGACCAATGTCTCAAATCCATTTTCCGCCTCTGCACGAACACCCCCTACATACACTCCCACACTCCCCCTTTCTCTCTCTCTTTTTTCCCTGGAATAACAATGAAGAGGTCGAGTCTGAGTCACGGCGGCTCACCTCCAGAGGACATGTGTGGATCTGGATGTTCTGTGGCTTGTGTACATTTCTTTTCCAAGTCAAAAGGTCTTTATTATCTGCCGCAGTGTATTCTGCGCTGACAGAGTGCACAGGCGGTGATGGCTGATGTCATTAGGGTGAGTTCCATGTAAATGGCTCTGGATGGCAGGGCCCGAGGGGAGAACAGGGATGTCCTAATTAGGTGATGTCTTGCTTCCTCTGTCAGCTTTCGATTCAGAATCACAATCAGAGTTCTTTTGTACTGACATTGTAAGGAACTGAAAGTCACAAACTCGGAATTTACTTTTGTGTATGGTACAGAGAGGTTATACAAGAGCAAAAATGTACTTGCATGTGAAAGCCAGATCCCTTTAGACTTCTGAAGCAGTGCCTTTTTAGTACCGTGATGGGAGACCTCTGAGAACACCAGGTGCCAGAGTAGGGCAGCTGCAGCTGTAAAGTGCATGGCGCCCCATGCACTTTAAGTGTGAATGGCTGGGTGGTGGTCAGATGGCACATTTTGGGTGTGTCACTTCTGTCAATGTGCCCCAGTGCAGCTGTGGCTACAGTAGTAGTTTATCACCACCTTGTGTAGTGAATGAATAATGACACGTGGAGAGGCTTTGAGTGTCCTGAAAAGCTCTATATAAATCCCATGCATTATCATCAAAAATGGATTTAAAAGAAATGCATTGAAATCAAAAAATGAAAAAGATGGAGGACGCGGGAGTGGACAGTAGCCTCACTGCATGGACCAACCACAGTACTTGCGGCTGCGCAGCTGTGAGTCTGAGGTGGTAGTCTGCAGTCCCTCAGGGCACTGTCCTCTCACCGTTTCTCTTCACCATCTACACCTCAGACTTCACACACGACACACACAGCTGTCACCCCTGCAGAAGTTCTCCGACGACTCCGCCATCGTGGGCTGTGTGTCTGAGGGGAACGAACTGGAATATCGGTCGGTTATCAAGGACTTTGTCGACTGGTGTGAGCGCAACCACTTGTGCTTGAACACCAGTAAGACCAAGGAGATCACTTTCCCACACGTCGCTGAACATCCAGGGGGAGGATATTGATCTGGTAGAAAGCTTCACCTGGGCAGCACAGAGCGGGACAGGAGCAGACTGAACAAGCTGGTCAGGAGGGCCAGCTCCACTCTGGGCTGCTCCCTGGACTCTGTGGAGGAGGTGAGGGACAGGAGGGTGCTAGCCAAAGCCACCTCCACCATGGACAACACCTCCCACCCACTGCACAGGACTGTAGAGGAGCTGAGGAGCTCCTTCAGTGGAAGACTGAGACACCCTCAGTGTAGGAAGGAGCGCTCTACTGCAGGGACACGCTTATGCACTAGGACTGAAAAAACTTTCACTACTATTGCCACTTTTTTATTTCACATAATTCAATCCTGCAAGGACTATCTTTAACCTTAACATGTTTGCATACTTCTATCTTTTTGCACAATCTGAGTGATTCTATCTATGCCAAATGTGACATGTACATTTCTCCATTGTGAGATCAATAAAGTTTATCTTATATTATCCAATTAAAATAAAAATTGAGAAATTCCTTTTAATGACAGCCATGTTACCTTCCTACAGCTCTGATCTTGCGAGTAAAACAACTTCAAGGTCTGCAAAAGTATTTCTCCTAGACCTTTAGCTGTTCAATTCCTCAGTATTAATGTAGTCTGTGCATTCTTTGACATTTCCCTCATTATTCCACACTTCTTTCACAGAGCCACATGACATGCAGCAGCAGTAAAGATGTCCACCTGCAGCCACATAAACATCACGCATCAACAGACAAATAGGACAATACATTTTTATTCTCAGCTTACCGCAAAGATTAGAACGTAATGGATTGCAAAAAGCAGACACTGTGCTCCTGAGGTTTCTCACTTTTATCCTACTCAGCTTTTTTTTTAGCTGTTGCTGGTGAATCGACGACGTTGTAAAGCCCTTTTTGACGACTGCTGTTGTGATTTAGAGCTATACAGAAATGAACTGAATTGAAGTGCTAAACCGATGGTGAGAAGAGATTTTTTAATTTCTGGATGGTCATTTTTGCAGGGGGAAGGAGGGAGGGAGAGGTCTTAAGAAATGTCTTGTAGTGCCTTTACTTCTCTGTTTTAATAAATAATAATACATCAGTTTTATATAGCACTTTTTTGGACACTCAAAGACGGTTTACATGTCATTATTCTTTCACTCCAAACACGGTGGTGATAAACTACTACTGTAGCCACAGCTGCCCTGGGGCACACTGACAGAAGTGAGGCAACAAGTATGTGCCATCGGCCCCTCCGACCACCACCAACCATTCACACACACACCAGACTCATTCTAGGCAATGGAGTTAAAGTGTCTTGCCTAAGGACACAACGGCAGTTTGGCACTTTACAGCCGTAGCCGCCCCACTGTGGCTGGTGTTCCCAGAGGTTAAGTGTCTTGCCAAGGACACAACGACAGCAGACAGTGGGAGTCGATGGTGAAAGTCGGGCTCGAACTCACGACCCTCTGGCTCAAAGGCCAATGCTCTACCAACTGAGCTACTCTTATGAATTTATTGTTTTTTTTATCTGTTTTTTTCTTTAAACACCCTATGTTTGTAGGAAATTAAGCACAATTTCCTTCGGGATCCATAAAGTATTTATTTATCTATATGTGTCCTTTTATGGATGACCTCATACATCAATGGCATGCTTTCTTTCACTTAAAGCTGGGTTATTTCACTTTTAAACGACACAAAAAATAACTATGTATTAAAATCCATGTTCAATTCAATTCAATTTTTTTTGCATGGCCTACATAACACCAGCAGTCGTCTCGGAGGATTTTACAAAGCTGTCGATTCGCCAACATGAGATCAGAGAATCAAACCATGCAAACAGAAGAAATGCAATAATAAAAAACACATAGGAGACATTTGTCCATAGGGAGCAGGATGTCCATAAATGTTCTTTAGCTGTCCTTAGACTCTCCTGCATCTGTCCTACCAATAACTCTGGTAGGCCCAAATTCTAGCTCCCCCAGACAGATCTTTAGACTCCGCTTCGTGGTCGGACAGAGAAACTGTGATAACAAAAAGGAGTTGGGTCCTACCACAAATTCTAGTCTCCCGCACTCAGCCAGATCAGCTCCCGCACTCAGCCAAAGCTCTCAGCCCAAATCGAATAACGACTCACGGGGCTCTATCTTACACAAATGCAAAAGAAAGTATGTTCTATAATACGATGAAGAAAACATATTGAGGCCAAAGTCACGATACATCTGAGAGAGAAAAATAACTAGCTTCTGGTTCATTCTAATCGCATGAGAAAATAATTCAATAGTATGTGCACTATGGGATGATACATGAGTGAAGGTTACCCATAGTGCAGTGCGTCGCCAAGGGCCCAAGGAGAAAGATGGGGTGGTGAGGGGAGAGGAGGCGAGGGGGAGGGGGGCTCATACAGTTGCGTCTGATCGCGAGATGGCAGCAGTGAAAGATTACTGACAGACCACATCATTCAGACGGGAAAGTATTTATCAACAGCTTAGTCCATTTGTGAGGAAATTACGATCTTAACGTGTGTAGGAAGCGACAAAATTATAGCGCCTTGGGGAAAAAGAATTCATGGGTCGAATGCAGAGGATAATTTTCACTGTACGAGACCAAAAGTAAGTGTAGAGTCTGAGTATGACAGTGTAGCGTGGTGTAGAAGGATTCGTTCAGCCCCTGAGGCAGTAATCAGGAGCATGTTTCTACCACTAAAGACCTGTAGCTCTAAAGCAACCAGTAGAAACCTCAAAAGTGTTCAGGCAAGGCAAGTTTGTTTGTATAGCACAGTTCATACACAAGGCAACTCAAAAGTCTTGCATTGTTGCTATCTTGTAGAAACATAACATGACAAGACATTAAAATCATGAATTTAACAGTAAAAGAGTGAAGACACAATCCCTCAGTCATAGCTAAACAGAACTCTTTTTGACCTGGACAATTTTAGATTTTAGAAAGCTCCCTAAAAGATCCGGGAATGTAAGGCATGCTACAGAACAATTTCCATTTTGAGTCATTATTTAAGTATTTTTCAACATTAGACTTACTGTAGCCTTATTCCCCCTTTTTTTTTTTTTTTTTCAACTAGTTTTTCTTGACAGTCACTGATCCTTTCTAACAGATTTACATAACTCTATTCCATTCCATTGTGTGAAGCTTTATGTCTATGGCCTCCACACCAGTCTCACATCTGTCATAGACTCCAATAGTTTTTCTTGCCACTCTTTTGCGTCATTGACCCTCTACAAAGGCAGCCGCACAGGTGCCACCACCAGGTTGGACAGTTATCATAGAGAAATATGGGACAAAAATCAGCACCTTCCAGTGCTTTCCCTCTTCAGGTGATGGAGTGAAGGAAGGACATCAAAAAGAGCCCACTGAGGTGACTCGAGCATGTTTTTGGGAAGCCTCTCTGGGGAGGTGCAGGACACTTCACCCACACTGCCTAGCATGAGTCTGGTGTGTGTGTGTATGTGTGTGTATATGTGTATGTGTATGTGCATGTGCGTGTGCGTGTCTCTGGTGGTAATCGGTGGGGGCGATAGCACATACTGGTTGCCTCACTTCTGTCAGTGCCCCAGGGCGGCTGTGGCTACAGTAGTAGTTCATCACCACTGTGTATGGAGTGAAAGAATAATGACATGTAAAGCATCTTTGAGTGTTTTGAAAAGCGCGATATAAAACTGATGCATTATGGTTGTGTCCTTGTGCAAGACACTTTGCCTGAAGGTGGACTCACCACCTGCAGAGGGATCAGTGAGGGGCTGGTGTTATGAGCATTGGGTGCAGCTCTGATTGTCACCCCCTGACCCAGAAATGGATTAAGGGGAAGAAGAAAATGGATGGATGGAAAAACAGAAACAACATATTCTACAAAAACACAGATACCATTATAACAAAGTGTTTTTTTGTGTCAGATTTAGATTATGATCTCACCATTAACTTACATCGATTAAACTCAACCATTTATCACAAGAACATGTTATTCAGCATTATGCAGCTCCGCTCTGGGAGAGTGGCACAATTATGTCACATTAACGCAGTGAAATTGCAGCAATAAGAGCCGCTGCCTTTATCCAAATGCCTGCTTTAAAAAGGAGCTCAGCACATAAATCTAAGTCACGCAAGCGGCTCTAATTGGCTCATTTCGATCACGCCGTGACATTAGCAGAGTGTTTCGCCGGCCTTCTACCGGTGCCAATTAGCGCCACAGGGGAATGGAGAAAGAACAAACAGGAGCTGGTCACACAGGAATGCCACTTGTCAGGTCACCAGCAATTATTCCCAGTGTTAAACCAGGCAGGTGCTGAAATGAGGGCGAACCAAGAAGTCTCTGGGGTTTTATAACGTGCACTGCCCACGACTGGTGTTGGCAGGTCTACAGGTTTATTGTTTCCGGCAGTGGTCATGTTGTAGTCTTGTTGTCTTAACCCTTCAATGTTCACTCCTTGAAGAAAGCAATGTAAGATATGTTTTTGATTTTCTAAGCAGGAGCACTAATAAATATTTCTTCTTTTTTTTTAACCGTCTTGTTTTTAATTATGGGCCTTTAAAATATTGGTTGAGATGCAGTTTGATGGTAAAAGTGCCTAAAACCAAGTGATAGAGATTCCCCAATGAGGTAGATTTCAGTTCCCATCTTCAGGTAGATGTAGTGACTCAAAAAGTGATTCACCAAATGCTTGAGGAAACCATTAAAAACTCTTGACTAAAATTACTTTCCATTTTAGTCTACAGTACGTTTAGCTACATGGATTTGATTTAGTTATTTGGTTTTATAAAATTGGGGGTTAAGTGTCTTAGCCAGGGACACACCGCAGACAAAAACAGAGCTAAAATAGAAGTCATGTTGGTAAAATGAACAAATATAATGAACTTTTCACGCACTGTGATTGGCTCTCATTCAGCTTCTCTTTCAGTCTGAAATTTGCCTCTGCACATTTGCGTCTTGTCGTTAGCTTTGACGTTTTATGCCATTTGTAACTCATTTTTATTAAAGTGTAAAAGTTTATACTCACAGGTGGTGTAGAGGGTTAGGTTGTCACTGCGTCAATGTCACCATGGCCTTCTATTCACTGAAGATGTGATCTCTCATTCATACCACACTAAAGCCATCCTCTACATACACCTTGCATAGGGCGAACATGGGGGCAGAGGTTTGAGCTTGTTATTCTCATTCTCAAAAGAACGTCCTGGGATCAAGCCCTTCACCAGACGAGGCCTTTCTGTGCTGTTTGCATGTTCTACCCATGTCTGCGTAGGTTTCCTCCAGGTGCTCCAGTTTTCCCTAACAATAGGCGCTATGAGTGTGTGAGTACGTTTCTTAAACAAGGTGCTCCACTCTGCAAAGAGGACCGTGGGCTGTGAGCTTCCTGTTCTGGAGGTTCTTTATAAATCCAGACTTTTAAACAGAGCTCTTAAGATTGTCAATGACTCTTCTGGCCACCCTGGGAAAGCCATGTTCCAGCTTCTTCCCTCTGGCAGAAGATATCGCTCTCTGAGATGCAGGACATCTCGTTACGCTAACAGTTTTTATCCACAAGCTGTTATCAGTGTGAACAGAGCACTTTAATGATTTGCACTTGTTTTGAAACTGTTTAGTCGATCGATTTCACAGTGACACTTGTTTACTGTTTTATGTGTTTTATTTCTGTCTTTTAATGTTGTTTTATGTCTGTATTTGTCTGCACACTGGTGACTTTTGCTAATGTATTCCATTGTGGGTTTTTTTAACTGCAAATGGCAAATAAAACTGAATCTGTTCCTTGCCGATACAGGAGGGTCTAAGGTCAGTGATGATCTGGGACCTTTATAGACAGTGGTCATTCACTCTCTATGGACCAATGGCTCCTTTGTGTTTTTCAGATATGCATTTCCTGTGTTTGTTTGATTCTCTGATCTGTTGTTGGCAAATTCACCACTTTGTGAAATCCTCCGAGATAACTGCTGCTGTGATTTAGGGCTATACACAAATATAGCCTTATGTAAGAACCCCAACCCCTGTCTATGTAAGTACATAGACAGGGATTGACTAGAATTCCCAAGGTGAAGCCTGAAAAATCATGACATATAAAACAAATGGGTCAAAAAACAAAAGTCCATTTGAAAGACGCTATACCTGCTTGTTCCATTTGTCTCATTGTGGAGATTCAGAAACATCAATCATACCCAATGCCATGTACCTCAGTGAGTGACAGCAGGCGACAGTATTTCATCAGCGACACACTGTTTCTCAGGCAATGATGATCTGTAATGAAACGTCAAAGCAGCTTACTGTTATAAAGACTGCATTTCTGTACAAGCAATTTGATGAAGATTGAATACATATTTATCTTCATGATAGAAACAAGTCCGGAAGATTGTCCCTTAACGGTAATGTCACAAGAAATCAACATTTTCAAGGACTAACACAATATGATCAAGTGTAACTACTGAAACAAGCTACAATCAACACACAATGACACAAATAGGGATTATCAGAGGAATGTCTGACAGAGACATTATGTAAAAGCTTTTTGAGCTTTAAACCGTGTTATCATCATCTAGATCAAAAACAGATCAGAAGTTGTTAGATCTGTCCACACAAATATCAGGAACTTTTGCAGCAAACCTGTAACTCTGCCCCTTCTGTCTAAAAGCTTCTGCCTCATGCTGCTTTCATGCAATCTCAGAAACTCTGAAACTATCTCTGTGATCTTGACACTTTCCAAAATGTGGTTCACGAGGAGCTGATAGCACTCACAAAAATGTGCAGAAATAAACCTGGAACAGAAACCTTCAGTGTTCTGATATGAGAAACACAGGAACAGATATATTTTTCGTCAAAAAGATATGAAAAATACTACTACTACTAGTATTGGATAGTTAAAGGTTTTACATGAATCACAAGTTTTAATGGAGTTATCTTTGCTTAAATAGGTTTATTTTGGTCAGTGATAAACACATCTGTGTTCATTATTCATGATTCCCACAAGTGGTCACATTCAGTTGATGTATTATAGCTACCACTGTGACAGTTTTCTGTCTTATAGAACATATGACTGACCATAAAGTAGTTTTACAAAATAAAATTAAGTTCTTTGCCATCACAACACTGACTTTGTCGTCGGTAAATTCTCAAATGAAAAAATAAAAATTGACACCTCCCTCTGGTGGAAGCATTGGGATATGGCAGGCCAATAGAAGCAAAGCCCTTCAAATGTGTTGAACCATATACAAGATATTAGTTCACATTATAAAACATGAAAAGTAAATTGGCTCATTGAATTATTTGGTTCTTATTTACCAGACAATTGTGAGATCGCGATATTATTACCCTAGTCTCAAAACCAGTGTTGGTCAAACATTATGTAAAATTTCTTCTTTAATATTAAATTGTATACTGTATATTGCACCTGGAAAAGTATATTTCTCAAGCATTAACCTCACATTGGGAAATGGGAAAACCAACAAAGTGGTAAAAGTAAATTGTGCACTTCCCCTTTAATAACATACAAACTTCAAAAGACAGGACTCACTCAGAAATGTAATCACAAGTTATTCGGTTTAATTTTTAATTCTCATTTTTACAGTGTAGTTTGCAGAAAACGTAAAGATTTCTGTATCAAAAAGACATATGTACCATTACTACTTTGACTTTACAATTAAAATGCCGAAAATACAGTAGATTTACACAGCCGCACTTATACAGTACCATAAAAGGAAAAAAAAAAAAGTATGTACAATTTCCAAATTCAGTTCATTTAGCACAATTAGATATTTATATATATATATATATATATAGTAATAAGAAATGTTTAAATTCTCTGTACACCCAGTCAAGGAACGTAAGGTGCGACATTAAAAAAACAGTGGTATGTGCTCGGGAAGATTCGTACAAAATAATGAGGAATTTACAAATAGATATTTACAGATCGGAACGATAACGAGGAGGTTTTTCACATTGCATTGACAAAAGTGAGTGTTGGTACCAGTTGCGAGGTCGCCATGGTGGTACCGATGTGCTACTAGCATAACACGTCCAGTTAGGTGTGGAAGGTGTGGTTTAAAGAGACATTTCCACTTCAAAATGGCACAGCGCGAGGGTCTTCCGTTGACGCGTCCTTCCGCTTTATCCCGGGCCTGATCGCGGGGATGGCAGTCCTCAGAGCAGAGGTGCCCACACGTCCCTATCCTCGAGACGCTAGAATACTCCGCCGGCTAGTCTCGCCGTGGCTATGAGCGCGGCTCTACTGCGAGCTCCACCTGTGTGACTGAGCTCCTTGCTACCATCTCTCTACTCTACTGCGGATTCTGTGCATAACCTGAGTTGCATTAACTAAGAAAAATAAAAATAAAACAAATACAATTCATGTGAAGTCAATCGATCTCTGCGAAGGAAACGCATTTGGATTAGCCATTTATTCTCGGTTACTAAAATCTCATAACCGTGGGAGCTCGGGAAGGTAAGTACCATGTCCTCTGACGGTTACAAAGAAAAAAGGATTCTGTAACCATATGTAAAAATGTGTTTAAAATTCAATATCAAAGTTATCAAGTCAACATAGGAATTCTGCTGACTGGGCTGGTTTGAAGTGAAAAAAAAAAGAAAAGGAAAATATAAAAGTTTGACAACAATCATCATGAATTTGTTGTAGCAATTCAAGCAGGGGAAAAGGCCAGACACATTTAAACATTAAAACAAATACTATAATTGCTGTGCGTCGTCCTCAATCTAAAAATAATAATAACAATAATAATAATAATAATAATATGTTACATCGAATTCCATCACAGCTATAAAAAAAACAAGAAACAAGAAACAAAAACCTAACAGTATCGCTAAAACGTTAGGGCGTGCTAAGAAGCCAACATGGCGTGGACCCGTTCAGTACCATCCCAATAAAAAAAAAAAAAAACGGTACCAGTGCTAAAACATGTCTTCCTATCCTACAGGAAACCAGGAGTCTCCTCGCTCGTAAGGCAACTTTTTTGTTTTTTGGAGATTTCCCCCTTTGTGTTGGCACCTCTGAACTGCTTTCTATACGCCTCAGTAGCAGCAGTAGTAGTAGCAGTAGTAGCATTAGTAGTAGGAGTAGTAATAGTAGTAGAAGCAGGAATGTGGATCGGCCCGTTCGGTTCCAGTGTGGGAGTTTCGCCCTGGGTAAGTGCTTCGGTGATTTGCCCCGACAGCTACGGTCTGTGAAACCTGAGAGAGAAAACACAAAAGGGAAGAGTGATGTCAGAAGTGGACGGCGTGCACAGTATAGTCCTGGATAACTAACTAGAAACTCAACAGATGATAACAAAAAATGATAACACTCAAACTTAGATGATTTTGGGTTGAAAAACTGCATTATTCAGTTACAAATGAATGAGTAAAAAATTTATTTCAAAAGTTATTAGCTATATGGTTTTAATCGTTATGGTGGCTGTTGTCAAAGTCTCACAGTGATTACAGCAGAGATTTTGTTTTTGTGAACGTGAAGCGAGCTGTTCGGAACGGCTGCACGTTCTTGTCTTTGTGCCCATTATGTGATCAAAGTCTCACTTTCTCAGAAAAAAAAGGCAAATCTAAATCCAAGCTTATGTTTTGAGGACATCGCCGACAACAGGCTTCACAAAAACAATTGAAAGTTTGTGGTTGTATTTGTAAGGTAAGATAAGATAAAACTTTATTTATCTCACAATGGAAGAAATTTACATTTGGCATGATTACTCAGGAATTTGCAAAAAACAGGAAAATTTGGATAATATGTTTAAAAAAGTGAAAAGATCTCTTTTGTGCAAGACAATTAAATTAAAAGAGTCTATAGCAGTGCAGTATATATGTTTGACTCAAAAACAGAGGTTTATATGAAATTATAAAATGTTGGGAACAAATTAGACCACAACATGTGACCTTCATCTTACTATAAAACATAATTCCTTCTTTCATTCAGATCTAGAGATGTGGCAGAAGGCCAAAAACCGATGCATGTGAAAAATAGTGATACAGTGTCACATCGATTTTATCACTGGGTTCAATTGTTTGTGGTTTGAAATTAGGTCTCCCAGCTTTAGTAGTAGCAAAACTCGCAAATTGGATCAGTTGCGTTTTTAAATCAAGAGAATAGTAATAGCAATAATACAAGCAATGGCTCTATGTGTTTTTTATCCTTGCATTTCTTGTGTTTGAACGGTTTGATTCTCAGATCTGTTGTAGCACTTGACAAAAAGCAGTTCTGTTTTTATCGATCTCTCAAAAGCTTTTGACACTATAGACCATGCTATTTTAATACACAGGCTACTTCTTATTGGATTGTCAGAGAATGCAGTTACTTGGTTTTCAAATTATTTACAAAAAAGGACCCAGTCTATAAAACATGAGGACCTTTGCTCTGAATTTGTTACTGTCCACAAGGGGGTGCCACAGGGATCTGTTTTTGGGGTAAGGGCCTATTGCTTTCACAATGGTGAAAACAAATGGTGGCGGTGCGTGACGGACGCGTCCAGCGCCCGTCACTCACCAAAACGTGACGGTTGCGTGCGTAAACTCAAACACTTTAAAATGATGTATCAGGTGCCATTGAAACCTATATTGTTTTTGCTCGAGACGTCAAAAAAAAATTCCTTTTTGTTTATTAGGCCCGAGCCCCGAACGGGGTAAGGGCCTATTGCTTTCACAATGGTGAAAAACAAATGGTGGCGGTGCGTGACGGACGCGTCAGCGCCCGTCACTCACCAAAATGTGACGGTTGCGTGCGTAAACTCACTTTAAAATGATGTATCACGTGCCATTGAAACCTATATTGTTTTTGCTCGAGATGTTTAAAAAAAAAAATCCTTTTTTTAGGCCCGAGCCCCGAACGGGCAAAGGGCCTATGTTTTTTGCTCGAGAGATGTTCTGCACTTTGAACCTTAAGACCCCTGAACATGCATGAAAAGTTGTAAATTTTGCCCAAACATCGACCTGGTGAAAAATTTGATATTTTGGGTGTTTATTTTTATGGGACTCAAAAAATGCCAGAACAGCGCCACCTACAACAGCCAATGGGAGTTTCAGAGGTCAAGTTTGTCGTAGAGCCATGAAATTCGGTACACATGTTCCTCAAGTCAAGATACGACCGAAATGTTACCCGATGACAAACAGGAGGCCCCGATTGGCCTCCATATCACTCCACATTGTCTAAACACATGTACCATCAAAATGACCTCAGGGATTTTTGATCAGTGAAACGTTGTTTGAGCAGGGGAGTGGCAAAATGTGAGTGTTTATTGGCCGTTTTTCACAACCTTCTATTTTCTCCCGTTTACACATACAAATTCCGATTTGCACAAAACTTGAATCCATGGTTCAACTCTAGGGTCTAGGTCATTTGAAAGTGAACTAATTGAACTTATTAACGCCCCCTACAGACTATTTCAGAGTTTTTAGTATGAAAAACTCTGAAAACTTTGACTCCATCTGTAGGGGCACTAATGAGCCAAGTTCTTTTATTTCACTTTCAATTGACCTAGACCCTAGAGTTAAACAATGTATTCAAGTTTTGTGCAAATCAGACTTTGTATGTGCAAACGGGATCAAATTTAATACTGTCCAAAAAAAGGTCACAATTTGCAGCTCCCCTGTTCGAACAACGTTGCACTGATCAAAAATCCCTGAGGTCATTTTCAAGGTACATGTGTTGAGATGATCTGGAGCGATTTTGAGGCGAATCGGTGAAACGTCCGAGGAGGAGTCGCTTTCCAACCGACATGCATGAAAATGATTGCTGTTCATTTTTCCATTTTGCAGTGAAATTTATGGGCTTCCTGTATGTCAGAGGGCGGGGCCATAATAACATTTTTTTCATGTCTTGACTTGAGGAACATGTGTACCGAATTTCATGGCTCTACGACAAACTTGACCTCCGAAAAAATCCCATGGGGGTATTATTAGGCCCGAGCCCCGAACGGGGAAAGGGCCTATTGTTTTTGCTCGAGAGATGTCAAATTCTGCACTTTGAGCCTTAATTTGACCCCCTGAACATGCATGAAAAGTTGTAAAATTTTGCCCAAAAATCAGACCTGGCGAAAAATTTGATATTTTAGTGTTTATTTTTTTGGGACTCAAAAAATGCCAGAACAGCGCCACCTACAACAGCCAAAATAATACCCCTATGGGACTTTTTGGAGGACAAGTTTGTCGTAGAGCCATGAAATTTGGTACACATGTTCCTCAAGTCAAGACAAGAAAAAAATATTATTATGGCTCCGCCCTCTGACATACAGGAAGCCCATAAATTTCACTGCAAAATGGAAAAATGAACAGCAAAAGTTTTCATACATGTCGGTTGGAAAGCGACTCCTCCTCGGCCGTTTCACCGATTTACCTCAAAATCGCTCCACATCATCTAAACACATGTACCTTCAAAATGACCTCAGGGATTTTTGATCAGTGAAACATCGTTTGAGCAGCGGAGCGGCAAAATGTGACCTTTTTTGGCAGTTTTTTACAACATTAAATTTGCTCCTGTTTGCACGAAGAAAGTCTGATTAGCACAAAACTTTAATACTTTGTTCAACTCTAGGGTCTAGGTCATTTGAAAGTGAAATAAATTAACTTGGCTCATTAGCGCCCCCTACAGATGGGGTCAAAGGTTTTAGTATGGGAGCGTTTCAAGGTCAAGTTTGCTGTATAGGCATGAAATTTGGTACACATGTTCCTCATCTCAAGACATGAAATAAAAGTTATTATGGCCCCGCCCCCTGACAAACAGGAAGCCCATAAATTTCACTTTGATTTCACACACTTTTGATCTGAGAAACGCTGTTTGAGCAGCGGAGCGCCAAAAAGCGGCATATTTTTTTAAAATAGAAAAATTGCTTCCGTTTGCACAAGCAAAGCCTGATTTGCACAAAACTTGAATCCATGGTTCAACTCTTGGGTCTAGGTCATTTGAAAGTTAAAATTTTGAAATTGGCTCTATAGCGCCACCTACAACAGCCAATTTAAAAACGCCTATGGGAGGGGTTCGAGGTCAAAATTGTCGTAGAACCATGTAATTTGGTACACATGTTCCTCAAGTCAAGACATGGAAAAAATGTTATTATGGCTAATCCCTCTGACAAACAGGAAGCTCATAAATTTCATTGCAAAATGGAAAAATGAAAACCAATCATTTTCATACATGTCGCTTGGAAAGCGACTCCTCCTTGGCCGTTTCACCGATTGGCCTCAAAATGGCTCCAAATTATCTCAACACATGTACCTTCAAAATGACTTCAGGGAATTTTAATCAGTGAAACGTTGTTTGAGCAGCGGAGCGGCAAAATGTGAGGTTTTTTTTGCCGTTTTTGACAACATTAATTTTTTTCCCGTTTGCACAAACAAAGTCTGATTTGCATTAAACATGAATCCATTGTTCAACTCCAGGGTTTAGGTCAGGTGAAAGTGAAATATTTGAAATTGGCCCATTAGCGCCCCCTAAAGACTGAGTCAAAGTTTACATGGGGAGCCAAACCAGCTCTACTTATCATATTCATTATATACAAGTCTTCTCCTTGTTTGAGATGAAAGTTTGGAGGGACGGCCAGGTCTTGGTAGATTTGCAGTGGTCTGATACTCCTTCCATTTCAATATAATTGCTTGCACAGTGCTCCTTGAGATGTTTAAAGCTTGGGAAATTTTTTTTGTATCCAAATCTGGCTTTAAACTTCTCCACAACAGTATCTCAGACCTGCCTGGTGTGTTCCTTTGTCTTCATGGTTCTCTCTGCGCTTTAAACAGAACCCTGAGACTATCAAAGAGCAGGTGCATTTATACGGAGACTTGATTACACACAGGTGCATTCTATTTGTCATCATCAGTCATTTAGGACAACATTGGATCATTCAAAGATCCTCACTGAACTTCTGGAGTGAGTTTGCTGCACTGAAAGTAAAGGGGCCGAATAATATTGCACGCCCCACTTTTCAGTTTTTTATTTGTTAAAAAAGTTTAAATTATCCAATACATTTCGTTCCACTTCATGATTGTGTCCCATTTGTTGTTAATTCATGACAAAAAATTTAAAATTTTATATCTTTATGTTTGAAGCCTGAAATGTGGCAAAATGTTGAAAGGTTCAAGGGGGCCGAATACTTTCGCAAGGCACTGTACCTCCAACTCCCCCAGTGGGTTCCACTCTTGAGGGGAATGTCATTGAAGTGGTGCATGAATACAAACACCTAGAAGTTATAATTGATGACGCCCTCACTTTTAAACCTTTTATCGATGCACTTGTGAGGAAATTAAAAATTAAGCTGGGTTTCTTCTTTCGAAATAAGACATGTTTTTCTTTTGGGGTTAAAAGGCGCCTTGTCTCTGCTACTTTTTTATCTTAGATTATGACCTTTTTTATATGAATGCTACCTCTTCATGTCTTCAAAAGCTGGACTCTCTTTATCATGCTTCCCTGAGGTTCATCACAAACTGTAGCTGTGAGCTGTACGCTCGGGTGGGATGGTCCTCCCTGTCCACTAGGAGGCAGTGTCATTGGTACACCTTTATTTACAAGGCTCTTCTGGGACTCCTGCCCTCTTACCTCTTTACATTACTCACACAGACGAGCACAGAGTCTTATGCACTGAGGTCCAATGAGTAGCTGTTGCTTACTGTGCCTTTTGTCCGCACAGTTTGGAAAAAGAGCTTTTTCGAAATAACTACTGCTATGATTTATGGCTTTACAAGAATAAATTGAAGTGAAACGGCAGGTCTTCATTCTAACCAAGCAAGCACACACCAGACCCATTTTTCAGGTTCAGACTGGACCCACTTGAGGAAATGGAGACTGGTGTGCTCCTGCTTGGGTTGGAATGAAAACCCGCAGCCCCTGACCCTTTGAGGATCGGTTTGACACCCCTTACGTAGAGTGTTATTAGCTCCTCTCCTGTCAAGAGATTGTGTCATGCAGCTGCGGGAGAAGACCCCAGTGAGCTATTGATGCACAGACAATAAAAGAGGAGAAAAGGGAAGAAGAAAAGAGACAAGAAAAAAACTGAATTATTGATGTGGCCTGACCGTGTGTAGATGCGGCTCTCCTCGTGCACCTCCATCTCGGAACTCTTGAATTCGTTAAGCTCCTTGCGGATGGCGGCCTGGAAACGACACATAAAAAGAACTTGAACGTCAGCGAGGTAGGCAAGAAAAAAATAAAAACCTCTTCACAGCAGAGGATGGAGAGAAGAAGAGGGAAGAGAGATGAAAGTGAGTGTTTGATCGGCGTTTGAGGTGCGTGTGGCTGGAAAACAGGCTAAAAATAGCGCAGGATTTAGTTGAAAGTAAAGTTTGCGCCCGCTTTTATTTCACACTCTGTATACACTGCAAAAAGTGATCAATTATAAGTCAAATATTGCTCAAATTTGGCAAAACGTGTTTCAACTTGAACACATTGGTTAGATTCCTCCAAGGATGCAGTGTCAGTGTTCAGCCTGTAGAGGGAGCACATACATATGGGGGCAGAGGTTGGACACAGCTTGGACCCTGAGCAGTAGAGTGAAGGAGATTGGGGACACTCAAGGAAGCTACTTTTTGAAGGGGGCAAAAACAACAGTGATGCATTCCCTTAAGCGGTCAAAAGAAATGTAGTTTATGTGTTTGTGCGTTTTAAAATCCATCCATATCGAGCTCACAAAGCTATTTTCAATGACTGCAAAATGGATGCGTCCAAATCCAAATCTAAATCTAGTGAGGAGCGAATGGTGCCTCGCAAGTCTCAGGTTGGAGACTGCTGTAATTGCTTTTCCAATGTCCATTTTGGCTGTTTGGAAGTATTGCATAAAAAGGCTTTGCCAGACCGGTTCAATTTAAGGCCCGAGGGCTAAATAAGATCCACTAACAAATCTGATCTGGTCCACAGTAGAGGTTGCATGGCAGTTAAGGAGGCTGAAACTGATATTTTGAGCTGATATTAATGCCAAAATGTTGAACTCAAATTAATTCAACATGAAAACAACATTGTTAAAATTGGTTTCACTGGAGACTGGCTGTTTGATGAGCTTGGGGGAATACTTTATGTGTCCTGTAATGAAATTGGGTGAGGGTGAGTGATATGAACTAAACTAAACTATTCACTTTGTTTCAACACTTACAAGGACTGTTATGACATGAACTATTCATGATTTTTTTTTTTTTTTTTTTCTGGTTTAGTTCTGGATCAGACCCAGTTTTAGTTTGGCGTGTGAGTTCTTGTAATGCATATAAATGATCTAGTGTCTGTTGGATTCTTTGATCTGTGTTTGCAAATTGACGACTGCTGTTATTATTTAGGATGGTACAAAAATAAATTGAATTGTGTTGAGAAGTAATTTAATTTAAATATAAAAATGTGAATAGTGTTTTCAACTTTAAACATAACACCAAATGGTGCGATCCAGTCCTGATGTCCTGGCCCCGTTTTAAATCTGTCCCAGGACATTCCTTTAAGGAGGATATAGTTGCAGAAAAGTGATTGTTCTGCATTTCTCCTGAAACTTGGCTAAAGTGCCGCTGCTGAGGTGGCTGATGTTTGGGAGGAGGTGGGCGGTGCGGCGCTCACCTTATCCGCGGGCGTGAGCTTGGTCCAGGGCTTGTCGGCTCTGCGGTCGTAGTCCTGGGCGTGTGTGCACTCCACGTACTCATGGAAGCGGAGGATCTTTCGGGCCTGGAGCTCGGCCACAGTGGGCCTCTGGGACAGCTACACGAGCGCACACAAAACACAACACACACTTTGTTACACACTTAATTGTTGCTAATTTTAATGCATAACTGATTTTTTGTTTGAATCAAAACTGAATAAATGCTGGTTTTGTTTGTATGAAAGAAAACACGGAATTTACATTGGATTGGCATTTAAAGCTTGAAAACAATATTTAAATTCTCCTTTGTACTGTAATGTGACTATGCACAACATAATATACACAATTTCGTGTTTTGTTTCTTGAAATATCTATTGTTCATAATGACTGTAGAAAATAAACATTCCTTTACTGGCTTTTCCAGAAAAGTCAATGGTTTTTATACATATATTGAATTACATTTTAAGTAAGTAAACTTATCATTAATACATTATCGTCTCTATAATATGTAGTAGAGATTCCTTTTGTGTGTCCACCCCAAAGTGTATTCCACAGATTTGCACACGCCCAGAGCTCGACTCAAGACGTGACATTATGACATAAGGCCACACTTCTCACTGAGAGTCCTTAATGATCGGTGAAATGAACGGTGTCTGGCCTTTACGAACATCACACCCTTACAGGCAGCTTAGTCTACGGTTATGATGCGGTGGAGAAAATGGCAAAAAGACTATTTTATCTTTCATCTGAGCAGACTCCTGTTTGTATCCAGAGCACATTCTCTCACAGAACATTCACAAAAGAGAAAGATATTACAGCTAATCTTTTTCTTTGTGGCATAAATCGATGTAGTTGTGGCTCACAAATAAAAATGCGCATACACTATGTCATAAACTTGTTATGTTATTTTATGTTATTTTATACCTTTATTTAACCAGGAAAGAAAGAGGTTGGAGAGGGTGTTAGGGAGGACTATTTATACATGTTTATAGTGGTGAGGGAAACTGGAGCACCCGAGAGGAAAGGAGTAAGATGTTTTAACTGCTATCTTTGTTATGATTGAGGGGTTTTGACATTAGATTAAAACATACACTAAATACTATTGAATATGATTACATGGTGGTAAGACTACTGGTGAATAAAAAAGTGTCATTCACATGGTCTCTTTGAACTTGTAAAGTCTTTGTTTTGGACCAATCATGGTTAATTAAGGGAAACGGTAAATTAGCTGGTCTATTCCAATGGGGTTTTACTGCAAATGACAAATAAATACATCTGAATCTGACATAGGGAGTACTAGAGTTAGCTTGCCAACACTGACTTTGTTTCTCCCCAGCTCAGAACCTCCATAAAAACCCTCTGGACCAGTGCGCTCCCAGTGTCTGGTGTGACTGTGGGCGTGGCCTTTGCTCGCTGCTGACCTTCCTGGTGAGTCGCCGTTTGATCTCGCAGCGCTCCAGCCGCCGGTCCGCTTCATTCTTGGCTGAAAGAGAACAGACATTCCGTGAGTGGGAGAGAAAACAGTGCGTCCACTCAGAGCGCCTTCACCTGAGCCGCTGTCTAGGCGAGTCTAAGCACAAAGCAAGCATTATCATTATTATTAGAAGAAAGGGGTGGGGGGCTGAGTCATCCCGGGACGCGTGAGGTACGAGGAGAGGGGAGACGGGATCAAAACCTGCTGACGGATTCTAGACTTTCCTTTTCTTTCTTAAATGGAAGGATGTTTGGCACCAGATTGAACTTCCAAGGCTCCGGGAATCAGAGAGAACCCGCAGGCCGAGTCCATATAAGGGAAAAACGGCAACAATCCCACTAAACTTTATGAGATTTGCGAATGGTCTACTTTGAAACCAAATCATCATGTCAGAGCAAACACTTTATATAGTCTACAGAAAGTCATCCGTCGAGCCAGGGAGAAACACGTTTTTCCAAAGTCATAGCAGCAGATTAAAATGTGGCTTTTACAATGGACAGCTTCAGAAACGGGTGAGGAGAAACATTAAAGAACCAATGATTGAGTTCCATTATAGACGAGCGATAACGAAGACGGTTAATGTGTATGGAAACTATCTTTGGGGGAAATTCTCTATATGTCCAAACTAAGGCCTGGAGGCCAAATGCGGTCCTCTGTGACATGTTATGTGGCCCTCTGCCTTGCAAAGCCAGAAGGCAATTAGATCATAAACACAAGTTCACAGTGTCATTCAGCCAACTTCAGCTTCACTAATATAGACATTCTGTACCTTGTTGTAAAGCTCAGAACCTCTGGAATCAAGCTGGCAACTTATTAGTGCATGCATATATTTGTGTCTGAAAAGTCTGTACGGAACGCTAATGTTTCTGGTCAGATTGTAAACATTTGTCATTCAATACTTTTGACCATAACAAAGTGATCTTCATAAACATTACTGGTTATTAAAACTACTTTGATAAACACATGTTCAAACATATTCCTAGCCGATGCCGAAGGGTCGAAGGACAGTAATGATCGGGAAAATTTAAGGACATTTATTTTAGTCCTTATAGAACTTTATATACACACACTGACAAGTCAGTCTAAAAGTGGGTTTCAAAGAGTACAGTTAAACATGTATGTATCTTTTCTATGAAGTTTTCAGAGTTGTGGCTGGGGACAGTACGATGCCGGAACATTCTGTGCATGAATGACTGATGAGTTTTATTGACGTGGTGAGAAATTAGGCGTCTCCTTTGACCATGCGAGTCTGATCTAAAAGCATCTGTAGCAGTCGTCCGGGTCTCACCTTGAAGGATGTTCCTCTGCTCCAGCTCCTCGGCTGAGGGCCTCTGACTCAGTCGCCTGGGGACAAGAGCACACCGGTCACACGCTCGTATGGATCATCACAAGAGACTTGAGAGTGAAAGGGAGGGCGGCAGAGTTTTTATCTACAAGACGGAGGAGGAGGTTTTGGGTAATGGGGGGAAAATTACTCTGGCTGCAGAATGGGTCAGGAGACGTGAGAGATGGGGGGATTGTAGATGAACGAGGAGGAGGCGCAGATCAGAATGAGAGCGATTGATGATCAAACAACAACAATAGGTGGAAAGGTTTCAAAAGATAACGTTAATCTTTACACTACCGATTTTTTTCATTCAGGTTTCATTTATTGAAGATTAATTGTTCTAAAAGTGAAAATAAATTGTAAGGAAAGTCCTCCATATTCTCCAATGAAGCTGGTAGTAGTTTTTAAACATAAACTACTACCATTTGTTTGTGTCAGCAGAAAAAAAGCAGGTGGTGATGATCCAGGACACTCCACATTCAACAACACTTATGGACATTGATCGTCTTATGGACCAATGGCCCTATGTGTTCTTTATCATTGCATTTCTTGTGTTTGAACTGTTTGATTCTCTGATCTGTGTTGGGGAATGGACAAGATGACTACTGTGGTGATTTAGGGCAATACAAAAAAATAATTTAATTGAATTTACTTTTACTTTATCTAAAGCAGGCTTGTAAGATTTAGCTGTAAGACTCACATATGAAAGTCCTGATCCTTCTCTCAATGTGGGCCTCCAAGGTTTCTCACTTTTTTCCTCTTTTTGAGTTGTTCCTTGCAGATGCAGGACAGTGATGATCCGGGACATTGAAGGACATTTATTTTAGTCCTCTGTAAAGACACCTCACAGAAGACTCTGCACTCTGACCTTGTGGCTGCATCAACAGCAGACTCAAGCTTTACTTTTTCACTTATTTGTGAAGGTGAAAATCCATGTATTTTATGAATGGAACACGTCCTTTTAAAATATCTAAAACATTTATGCGATGAATTTTCTCCAAAATATTTGTCTCATTCTTTTATATCATGATTTAGGAGTGGGAGTTGGCAATATATTTGAGCCACAATCCAACATCATTGCGATTCTTAACATATTGCAATACCGCAAGTGTTGCACTTTGATTCTGCGATTGTCCCTCATTTTATTCAATGGCATTGAAGAAAAAAAAGACTTCTCAACTAAAAAGTGGCGACAGTGGCTCAGTTGGTAGAGCATTGGCCTTTGGGCCTGAAGGTCGTGGGTTTCATGCCCACCACAAGATTTACTTCACGTTCCACACTGATGTCTGCTGTCGTTGTGTCCTTGGGCAAGACTCTCAACCCCACTTTGCCTGAAGCCCCTGCTGAAATATCAAGGCTCCTGTGGACTCACCACCTGCAGTGAGGGGCTGGTGCTATGTCTACTGGGTGCAGCTCTGACTGCCACCCCCCGACCCAGAAATTAAAGGGGAAAAAATTGATGGATGGAACTAAAATGTCGCATTTATTATGGTCTGCACATTAACTGAAGAGCAAACACTTAGGGGGGTAGGGCAAAAACATTATCGTTGTTTCATTGAAAAAATCAAGCAACATTTGGACAAAGGTGGTGTGGTTGGGGCCGTCTTTCTGGATCTAAAGAAAGCCTTTGACACAATAAATCATAATATACTGCTCACAAAACTCAACACATTCAATTTCTCACCAGAAGCTACAAAATGGTTTGAGTCATATCTAACAAATCGGTCGCAGTCTGTCAAAATCAATGATTTCAGCTCTCCTCCCCTTCCTTTAAAGACAGGAGTACCACAAGGTTCCAACCTGGGTCCACTGCTCTTCTCACTCTACATAAATGACCTTCCCTCTGTTTGTTCCAATGTCTCCATTCAAATGTACGCCGATGACACAGTTATTTACACACATGGCAAAAATCCAACTCAAGTGGCAGATAAACTCTCTCAGTCTTTGGCTCATGTTACAGAATGGTTACATCAGTCCTGTTTAAAACTCAATATCAATAAAACTGTCTCAATGTTCTTTACAAGGTCCAACGTCAAAAATTCAACAGCAGATATCTATATGGCAGGTGAAAAGTTGCAAGTGGTGTCAGAATACAAATATCTTGGAATTACAATAGACTCAAACCTAACATTCAAAACCCAAATTAACAAAGTCTGCAATAAAGTCAAATTCAATATCTCCAACTTCCGGTTCATCAGGTCTCAACTCTCTCTGCAAGCAGCAAAAATGTTCATGTATTCCATGGTCCTATCGCACATAACCTACTGTTTAACAACTTGGTCTCAAGCAAATAAAACAACACTAAAGCCCTTAGAGTCACTTTACAAACGGACAATAAAAATTCTGGACAAAAAACCAATGAGGTATCATCACTGCAATATCCTTCAAAAGCACAAACTTTTAAGCTGGGAAAATCTCATTAAGTATTCAAACCTCTGCCTCATACATAAAATAATCCACAACCAATCATCTCCCCCACTCAGTCAGTTTGTCAGCATCAGAAACCCCACATATTTACAGCGGGTGACTAGAGGAGCAGCTCGAGGAGACTGCATAGTTCCATTTAGGAAAAGTGCCTTTAGTCAGAACACCTTTTCTGTAACTGCAGCCAAAGACTGGAACTCCATCCCAGCTAACATAAGAGATCTGTCCACTAACATACTGTTTAAAAAACATTTAAAGAACTGGTTCATTACTCAACAGTCTTGCAGTCATTAACCCCTGTCTGTATTATGATTCTTATTGTTTGCACTGTTTGTATTTGTATATAACCTGTATAGTGTAGTGACTGTGTCCTACTTTGTATTTTATTGCACTGACCGTAATGTTTTATTGTTTTATTGTCTTAGGGAGACTTTTTACATCTGTCCAGGGACTACGGATGAAAAATAGCCTTTTGGCTAATTCCGGTGCATTTACAGAAATGTTGATTAATGTACACTGTCCCTGTCAAATAAATAAATAAAAAAAAAAAAAAAATATATATCGTTGAACATTCAGGACACAGGACCGTATTACAGACAGACATAATTATTCTCTGATTAGACGACCTCTCACATGAACGTGAGCTCTCAGAACATCACTTAGATTATTCAAATAAACAGACAAGAGTCACAAAAAGCAGAAACAACAGTAGCATAAACCTCAGATTTAAATTACCAGAGAAACTCAGTTAAAACACAAAAAAGAGAAAGCGATAAATCCATCCATCCGTTTTCTTCCGCTTCATCCGTTGCCGGGTCGCGGGGACAGCAGTCTAAGCAGAAATGCCCAGACTTCCCTATCCACACACACTTCCTCTAGCTCGTCCGGGGGGACCCCAAAGCGTTCCCAGGCCAGCTGAGAGACATAGTCCCTCCAGCGTGTCCTGGGTCTTCCCCGCAGCCTCCTCCCGGTGGGACGTGCCCGGTACACCTCCCCAGGGAGGCGTCCAGGAGGCATCCGGAACAGATGCCCGAGCCACCTCAACTGGTTCCTCTCGACGTGGAGTATCAGCAGCTCTACTCCGAGCTCCTCCCGTGTGACTGAGCTCCTCACCCTATCTCTAAGGGAGCGCCCAGCCACTCTGCGGAGGAAGCTCATTTCGACCGATTGTATCCGCGATCTCGTCATTACCCAAAGCTCATGACCATAGGTGAGGGAGGGAACGAAGATTGACCGGTAAATTGAGAGCTTTGCCTTTCGGCTCAGCTCCCTCTTCACCACAACGGTCCGATACAGCGACCGCATCACTGCGCACGCTGCACCGATCCGCCTGTCAATCTCGCGCTCCATCCTCCCCTCACTCGTGAACAAGACCCCGAGATACTTGAACTCCTCCACTTGAGGAAGGACCTCTCCACCCACCGAAAGCGATTAATATTTAAGTAAATATTGCAATACTTTGCTCTACTGTATCGATTGAATTGAAAAATATTGCAATACTGATTGCATTTGTTTGAAAGTGACACGAACTCTACAATTGAAATGTGAATCAAAATGTATAAGAAAATAGATAATAGAACTAAAAGATCTTCCAAAAGTTTTCATCTACCTGCTGTAATGAGAAAACCTTGTGAATGTGGACATTTGATGCGTACCGTGTGAGAGCAGAGCTGATCTTGCTCCGGACCGCCACCCACTGCTCCTGGTTGTTCCAGCTGGTGTAGTCGTGGTTCTCCTGGTTCTCCTCGCGCTCCTGTCTCTCCTGCCGCTCCAGCTTCATGGCCAGTGTGTCTTTCCTCCTCACTCGACTCGCCAATCCGCCTGCAACAACAGGGCACACGATAACCACAGACGCCCATGGATAGAGATTCCACTTGCAGGGTTTGGAAAAATTTGTTCAAGCAATGCTACTCTTTTATGCAAACGTCAATGGGGTTGTGAAACGTGTCAAAAAAAAAAAAAGTTATGATAAGAACCTTTATTTGTCCCACAGTCGGGGAAATTGGCGTTGCACGCGCACATATAGAGCACACAAGGAGCACACTAAATATTATAAATAAGAAGCTGTAAATGCTTCTTACATGTACTGGAATAAGATACTAAACCTAGTATAGAAATTAGATACTAATCTTAGCAAGTGTAGATTTGAGATACATAAAAAATGCGTATTAACAGGACAAACCCTTATTTACAAAGAAATTAGGTAATATCATAACTGAAACCTTGTGTGGCCTTATTTTGAGTTATAAATCTGTTTACTGTCCAAATAAAACATATATTTTGTAGTATTGATATTGGTAGCGAGTATACTTTTTCCAGTTCCGTGTGAAATTTAGTTATGTGTCCAGATTAGAAGGCGATGTCTTTGTCATGCAGTTTGCAATCGTGACCAGTACATATTACAAAGGCTTTCTCGAGCAGAAAACAACACCCAGTCTCTTTTGTCACTCACATTGGCCTGCCACAACGTTGGTTTATCAAACACAGAAAGATGCGAGTCGCAGTATCCATTGTAAATTTGTTTTGGACAAAAAATATATAATTTTGAGAGATTTTCTGCACTGGCTCAAAACATTTCAGATGAATAGTTCCTGCCTTTGCCGTCAGGACTAAAGAACACATGGCCTTCTCTGTCGGCTCTGACAACTGTTTTGCCGTCTTCCATTTGATACGTGTGACGTGCAATGACGGCTTCCTTTGAATGAGCTTTTGAGGTGTCTTCTCCAGGAGGGACAAACAAGACACGAGTTGAAAGGAATACATTAAAAGTCGAGAGTCACAGTCTGAATTGGAGAGATAAAACAGCGTCTGAGTCGTTCTTCCAGGCAGACCAAATTGCACATTGTCAACGTCGCTGTAAGAATTTGTTGAGGTGGATTTTCTTTTTAATAACTATTTACAAACATAAAAATGGAGGTACAGAGATACCATGGAGACTGTATCAGCTTCTCTCAATCTCCTAAGAGAGGCAGTCGATATGATATGTAAGGTAGGAGATTATTTGGAGTGCAGTTACAGTCAATGCATTTGAAAGGGCTAAAAAAACAGAGCTAAGATGTTTCTGATGCATGTTATTAGCGTCGTCAATGAGTCAAATGTGCCAGTGACTTCTTACTTTAATTGGATAAAGATTTCACAGCGTATCAGTGGGGCAAAAAAGTATTTTGTCATTTGCGCAAGTCCTCCCACTTAAAAAGATGAGAGATGCCAGTAATTTTCAGGTGTACCTCAACTATGAGACAAAATGAGAAAAAAACAATCCAAAAGAATAGAACGACTTGACTCTCCTCAGTCGGCTGCAGCCATAACAAACAGAGAAGTTGGATTTCTACCTCCAGTCGCAACTTTATTGAAGAATAATCCCTCACTCTATTGTTATGGAAAGAGATTTTGGTCATGATCCGGGAATAAAAACTTACATAAAACCGTGAAATCAGTTCAGTTTTTGAAGGGAAGATAAACATAAAACTTTACTGATTTGCTTTTCATGTCACTACTAAATAAACATCTACTGAATCAAGGAAGCTTCATCATACATAAAACTAATCCTTTGTTATTGGATCGATTATACACAGACTTTAGACAAAAGACGTATGGTTAAACAGGCAGACAAAGTAGATCTAAGTATATTTTTCATTTTAAAAATGCCAGTACAATACAGCGTAATTCTCATTTTATCATATACTAAGAAACAAATCAAGTAAAAAATAAAGAATCGTATGTTGGTTAATTTTAGGCACTGGTGGTTAAAAATAAGGATCAACATATCAATGGGACCGAAATGTTTCCATGGATTTGAAATAATCACAGAACTGAGAGCGACGGCAAGACAGCGATGATCTACTATTGCGGAAATCTGTAGTTTGTTCAATGATCCAGCAGAGGGCAGCAGATGCTAATTCTTGTGTTTAAATCGCACAAACAGCAGTAATCGTTCTGAACCATTACATACGCATCATTTGTCGTAATCGCGTCTTGCCTTCTCGTCATATTTTGTTGTACAAATGTTCATTCATTCATTTTCAAGCCCTTTATTGTCCATTTCTGGGTCAGGGGGGTGGCAATGAGAGCTGCCACCCAATGCTCATAGCACCAGTCCCTCGCTGATCCTCTGCAGGGGGTGAGTCCACAGGAAGATGGCTGCTCTGTCAGTGGTGAAACAGCCTTGGTCTTTCAGCGGGGGCTTCAGGCAACGTGGGGTTAAGTGTCTTGCCCAAGGACACAACGACAGTAGACATCAGTGGGAGCAGTTGGAGTAGGTCCCATGGTGGGAATTGAACTCATGACCTCCAGGCTCAAAGGCCAATGCTCTACCAACTGAGCTACTGTCGCCCCGGTTGTACAAATGTTATCGGGTAGAATTGATACGATTGACACATGCATGGAGCTCTGCCTATGAGCTAATGCAGCTTCCAGGGAGTTCCCTTTTAGAAAGCGCTCACAAACTTTAGAAAGTAGTATGTGTATGACGTGAAGCTTTATAAACAAAGAGAATTGAATTGAACTTATAGATATGATAGTGCCTGACAAACTGCTATGAACAATCGTAAACCTACTAGAACAGGCGGCTCCAAGGCTAAATATTCACTTGTGTAATATGCACTGATGTAAAGGGATTCAAAAACTATCGGTCACATACTTGGGGGTCCCTCCTCGTCGTCATCTTCATCGTCGTCGTCGTCTCTGTAGAGAATGGGTCCGTCAGAGTCAGTCTCCTCCTCGCTGTCGCCATGGTCCCCTCCCTCGGGGATAACAGACACCCGGGGGTCCTCCACCAGCCCTCTGCGACTCCGTGGCTCCATCTCGTGTCGGAGAGGGACTCTCTGGGGATGGAGCTTCTGCAACTCTTCCTCCATGTCAAAGTCGTCATCTTCGGGTCTGAGGACACAGGGCAGAACAGGGGATGTGCTTTACATTATATATGAATTAACAAAGTATGAATTGTAAGTAGTATGAATTTTAGTTGCACTTGAAAGTTTACACACCCAGCCAGAAAGGACATAATTTTGACTGTATTTCGGAGATTATGAATGAAAACAAAAGCTTTTGTTTTCCCATTTCAAATTATAACCCCACCAACCATAAAAACACTCCTCTGCCTCGAGCCACACTGTCAATTCTTTGAAAACGTCTCCAAAATTGAATTTGTTGCTTACTGGGCTATAGCATTTTGTCCAAATCCTCTCAAAAATGTTTGTTGCTCACAAAAAAGGCGTCGACTACTTTACCATAAGGGCAAAGCCCTTATGGTATGGTTTTTTTCCCGAGATGATCAGGCAGCTTAATCATCAGAGAGAATAAAGAGCCTCATCCACAACCACCACAAAACAACTCCATGCTGCCATGGATGTTAAAGGGGGACCTGGGGGATGGAAACTTCTAATCAGTTTGTATCGTCATTATAATAAGAAAATAGAAAACCCACTGTGGTATGACTAATTCAAAAATTATTTTTTGTCTTGTGTGTCTGTCTATTTTCAAATTGGTCCTAGAGTCTGTAATAAAGTTGAGTTGAGGGAATTTACTGTATATTGGCAATACATGGCTTCACTAAGCGGGGAAAAAAAGATTGTTACGTTAACATTGTGCGCCTCATGTGGGACATATTAGTGAATTATGTAAAAAAGAAATAAATAGAAATATACTCATTACAATAAAGTGCTTAATTTCTTTTCCTTAAAATATGAAACACACATCACAAGATCACTTCCAAAAACGTAGTGTTTGGTAAGTACATTACATGCCAAACAACAAGCTAGTTATGAATCGTTGCGGCTTCGTCAGGCTAATTGGCAGAGACTGACGTTAGCATCTAAAAGGCTGTGCTGTTGGCGAATTAACCACTACTTCAAAAGTCCAACTGTTCACATGGCAACGGTTGCTTTTCCTACTGCTGCACCTTGCATCTCCCGGCTCCGGCTCCAGACCACCGCTGAGCCAAAAGTGTCTTACTTTGTTACATTAAAATAACAACTTCAAACGCAGAGTGGAAACGCATGTTATTCCAGGCACCGGGGGGTCCCAGGAAAGTGCCGATTTCATGTGAACTGTTGCAATCCTGCCTCTGGTCTGTTCATTTCATGATGCACTCTTTTATACACCTTTGGGTGTTGGGTGACGTTGATGGGTGAGAAACCTTCCTTTGCTTTGACTAATCCCTGTACGACTGAGGGCTTACACAAACTTATGCTGAGATTTGTAATTTATTCTGTGACAAACTTCCTTTGGTGGCATTAAGGCCACTGAGATGGTCTTCTGTTATTCAGCCAAGTTCAACACAAACATATCTAATTATTAAGATCAGAATAGCCAATACCAGTCAAAATAGTTTTTCAATCCAGGTTGCTGGCCCCTGCACAAGCCTGGTAACTAAAGTGGCCATCTTACTAAAACAGTTTGGACACCACTGACCTAGAGCTGGAAAATTCATCGGAAGCTCTTAATTTAATTTATTTTGTTAAACAAATGTCTAAATAATCCTAATGACAAATAAAGATCCTCTCTAAAGGGCATTGCTTTTCAAAAAGACAGGTGCAGTTTTGTACGTGTCTTTGAAGAACAGCGTAATTAGTCATTTAAGCCTGGTATTTGCACAAAGGGCTGTGTCAAGCTTTAAAAGTTTAGTCCTCAAACGATGGCCTCTGTACGAGCTTTCATGTCAAACAAGAGAATAAACAGAACTACATTATTGTCTCTGCTGTAAGCCACGGGCAATAAAGACCGGGTGTTCCAACAATATTTGGGCAACTGAAAACTAAATAGATTTATTAACTAAAATCTAGCAAAAAGAAATAAACAGGAACAATTAGCACAACCTGAGGTCCTGTTTTTGTTATTTTGTTTTGTATGTAATTGAAGTCGCTGGAAAATTAAGGTCAATATGGGGAGAAAGAAAAAACGTAAAAAATGTTTCCCAGAATGCCCAGCCCCAATGTATAGTATTTCCAGAGATCTCGTACCTTTGTTGGTCTGCTAAGATTATCCAGAGAGTCCAATAAATTATAAATCTGCTTGAACGTATGAGTTTTAACATGATTTTGAGTGAGTCTCCTACTTACAGCCTGAGAGGTTCGATGGTGACGGGCAGAGAGAAGCGTGCGTTGCCTCCAGCCTCCATGGACATGTCTGGGGGAGTCTCGAAGAGCAGGGAGCGGGCCCTCTGCGAGCCGTTGGGGTTGGGCATGGGGCTGGGGCTGTTCTGGGGCTGGAGCGCCATCTTGATGAGGATGTGAAGCGGGATGGCGGGCGGCAGGCTGGGGGGCTCCGTAGTCGGGCTGGGGGGGTCGGTCTGAACGGCAGGGGGCGCGGGCTGCGGTGGGGGGAGGGAGTGCGTGCGAGGGGGAGACGGGGGGATGTGCGACGGCGGCGAGGGCAAAGTGTCGCTCTGGATTGGAGCGGCGGGCGCGGGTTTGTCCTCTAAACTGTCTGTCCGCGGAGGCACAGGCACAGGGGCCAGGGCCGGGTTGGAGGTGGGAGATTCTGGGATGTGACTGGGGGGAGGAGGGCTGGGGTTCATGGAGTGGCTCTTGGTGACAGGCGTGGTCCTTTTGGGCGGAGTCGGGGGAGAGCGTTTGGCAGGAGCCGCGACGACGATCACGCCGGGCTGAGGATGATCCGCTGTGGAAAAAAAACCAAAAACTTATTACATGTTTTGGATTGAAGATAGTGAAAGAATACTGGACCAGAATGGAGATTTGAATTTCATTTTTAAATCTTTAAAAGTAGCAGAAATTACACACAATATCTAAACTGGGGGTGTCAAACTGGCTGCAAAAAGGGCCAGTATGGCTGTAGGTTTTCATTCCAACCAAGCACACCAGACTCCACCCACTTCAAGTGAGTCCAGTCTGAACCTGTCCAGTCTGCTGTGCTCCTGCTTGGTTGGAATAAAAACCTGCAGCACGTTTGACACCCCTGATCTTTATCCCAAGTTCAATTTTTTTTTCCAACCAATTTGATGCAGACTGCGGGGATGAAGGGCAGATGTTTTAGATACATTCATCCTGGGGAGACTGAAAATAATCATCTCCTCAAGGAAGTTTATGGAACTTCCCAGATCCATAAACATTTTATTTACCCTAAAATCCACAATTGTGTAGAGAATTTTTGACAATACAATTTTCATTTTCACAATTTCAATGAAATCTACAGGTTATCGGTCCAGTATTCTTGCATGTTTTAGTTGAAATGGGATGCCTTATACATGAAGTTAGTGGTAATACAAACATGAATTATTACATGGAATTAACTTAAAATGCTTTAATGATGTGACATGTTTAAGAAGAAGCAGTTCGATTGTACAATTTTTAGATTAGACATACTCTACAATTAAAAACACATATTCTATGTTAACTACCATGCATGGTTGTTGACAGCCTGTTATTGGAGCAGTGGATTCATGCAACACAGGCTAAAGGTGAACACAGGACCACAGGGAGTACTGCTGTGTTATGGATGGACATGGGGACTTGGAACAGTGGTTTTGATTAAACAGTCAGATCAAAATGGCATGAAAACAATGTTTTTTGCATAAAAGTATTTTAATTTACGTTATTACAGGGAGCATTGCAAAGTAAGATTTATGAAAATATCCGAGTCGAGTTGCATTAATGATTGCCTAGAACAGCTTTTATGAGCGCAAAGGTGGATGTTGGGAGAACAAAAAGCCACCAAACTACTTTGGCTACTGTCAACTCGAGTTATTTTTCAAACCAATTTCATGCCCTCAATGATCTGACCGCTCAAACTCCCCAGGTTCTATTTGGTATGGTCCGGCGAGCATGCCTGAGCATACCACTGACCAGGCCGGTGGTGGTGGAGGTAGGCAGGGAGGGAGAGGTACAGTCCCAGCTCGTGGTGCCGTCTCCAGTGAGCCGGAGGCCTGACCCTGAGGCGGCCTCTGTGCAGTGAGGAGGCTGTGGACAAGGCAGGAGGAGGGGCTGTGTTTACATTCCACAGGGGCACAGGAACACACCAGAGCAGCTGGCTAATGTTTAGCACCAGTTATCGCTGAGGCCAGAGGCGAGGGAAATGTGGCCAAACAGCAAGGACCATTATTTTCAATTTCTCTTTTAAGTGGTTAGGTTAAATGATGTAATTGAGCTTTCTGGCTATTTGCTAATTTATGCAAGAAATGGTGTCAAATTATGGCCAACAATATATTATATGATTATGTAGCTAGCAGTATGTAGCAGGCTAATAACAGCTGACCCAGAGTTTCTGGTGCCTCAACCCGTTCTAAAAGGTTTTGTCTATGTGTTTGGACAGGTCACGTCTCATGAGCTGCAACAGGAACCAGCTAGATTCATGGCAATAAAAGCACGTTAAAAACAATAAGAACACTTGTAGAGCACAATCTTCCGCTAAGAGGTGCAGATCACTTCCTTGCATAAATACTGAATCCAGTCATCTGAAAAACCTCCAAACAATTAATAATTAGTTAATATTTTTTTCCCATTTCCAAGGTTTAAAAAAAATATCCTACAACTGCTCAGCCAAATAGATTTAATCATTGGATGACTCCCCGGTTGAGAAAATGAACACTAAATAGCAATTTGGCCATCATGTCCTTATGAAACACCTCTAGGAACGCATTACTAAGCATGAATTATCTAAAAGATAAGGACACACATTTCAAATGCACAGACTGTTGCATGAATTTACAGACTTGCTTAGTGTACAGGCTTGAGAGAGGAATGAGGATTTAATCAAAAAAGAAATATAACCCCCAAATTGATGAATGGATGAAAGAAAAAAACTGGTAGAAATAGAGATGTAAATTAGTATTATGTTTGGAGACTGATTCCAAACTTGTCATCAAGAGGGGGGAGAAAAACACAATGATTAGAAATAGAAGACACTTTGTTCTTTCAAGCCCATGAGAGCCACAGCGTGATAATACAGGGACTGTGATGTGGCGGGAGGAAAAAAATAAATCAATGTATACTGACACCGACTTTACAACCCTACGCATGAGTCAGTAAATAGAACCGTGGGGTAGACATGCCGCTGTTGCCAAATCCCGGCTGGCCTTGGAAAGACAATTCAGTAACAGATCCGCGGGACTTTGACCTGACAAATTGCTCTGCGAGTGTGAGACGCTAAAACATTCCAGCGTGGAGCGAGGCGGCGAGGCTGAGCGGGGTTGTAGCGTGCTAGAACAAAGTACTGTATGTGAGCTGCTAAAAGCCAATCAAATTCTATCAAGTCTCCAGAGAAGTGTTGGGAGGCAAAGAAGACAAGCCTCTGCCTGTAGTGCTGCCGGCGAGCGGTGTGCAAGACGATTGGAGAGGATTGCACAATTACATGCATATGGACGATTTCTTGTCTGCATCATTGGTTTTGCTCCATTTTTCCATTAAAGTACTGTATATTTGTGGAATCACACATTTTTTTTAATAGCCAATCATTGATCTTGTTGTGCGACCCGGTTCCCCAAGTGTTTCTTGTTTGGGCTGGTAAAAAGCATTAAAAAAAAATCAGATTAAAATCGATCCTAAAGAGAGAATCGAAACTACAGTAGATAAAGTCTGAAGGGTAAGCCTCCTCACCTGAGCCTACTCCTTTTGAGCTTGTACCGAAATGTAATTTTTAAAGTTGTGGGAATACAAGAAGCTCACATAAATTCCAATAAATGATATCAACATGAGAAAATGAGAGAACCTTTGAGCAGTTTTTGACATCAAAACTGGTATAACACAATCTTAAATCTACCAAGAAGCTCTCCGTCACTGTAGTATTGAAATTATGTTTGTATTTTAGTATCGCGTCAGCACTAGAGTAGATTGAGAAGCAAGTGCATGACGATAACTACCTGATAAACACCTGAGGCCCGTGGAGCATGTTGTATTATTCTGATATCAATATTAGAAACGATATAAAAGCTGAGATAGTGACAAAACAATCTGCACCAACACATGTGCTACTTCTTTCGTAACCCAAGCTGCACGATGACACAGGTGAGAGCACACCAGCGAAACAAGAAAAGCTTTGACTTCTGACTTCATATTGTGTGGAACTGCACATGACAGCTTTGACTATTAGTTTCTCTAAAACCCAGTTAAAATGTGGGGTTGCTTTCAAGACAGTTTGGTCTCACAAGCATGTTTTTTAGATCAGCTTTTTCTGACAGTTAAGTGAAAAAGAGGCTCACCCTTACTCAGCCAATCAGCACTGAGTCTTAAGAGGTGCCACAGTGGGGTTGCCGTTGTGTCCTTAGGCAAGACACTTCACCCACATTCTCTAGAATGAGTCTGGTGTGTGCGTACCAAGGGAACTGCGGCTATATTCTTTCTTTCCATGCACGGTGGTGATAAATTACTAATGACACGCAAAGGGTGACCTGCGGAGCCCTTTCTAAAAAGTTTCATTTGTTCACAACATGTTACCTTTATACGACTTTCTTTTGGGTGATATGTACAACTTGTGAAACAAAAAGTTGGTACCCCAGGGAAAAGAGCAGAGAGAGCTGCTTGTTATCAGTCCTGATCCTCTTAACCATGCTGTGAAACATTTCAGGACTAAAAAACCATTTTGATAGAACCAAACAAAAAGCAGAATGGTTGGTGGTGCATCTTTAAACTTAAAATGTGTTGATGTGTGTGTTTCATCTGCCAACAAGCTGCTTCCAGACCTGTGTAAAACCATTATGAATCTATCCTGCCAAACAAAGTGATCATTAAAACAGAGAAAATAACCGGTCAAATGCACTTCATAGACAGGATGCGGTCAGCAGAAGGGACACTCACCGGTGGCGGGGATGACGCTGTTGCGGTTGGCAGGTTTGGGGGGAGGCTGCGGGGGCTGCTTGGCGTGAGGCGGGACAGGGGGAGGCATGCCCCCGTCCGGGCCCGTGGTGGCTCTGGGTGGCTCGTCGCTTAAAATGAGCGAGACAGTCCGCGGGGGTTTGACTGCGGGGGCTGGCGGGGTGGACGGGGTGGAGGCGGTAGAGGATGACGAAGACGAGGAGGAGGAGGAGAAGGACAAGGGGGTGCTGCCTTGGGGGGGCTCGGAGGAGGAGTATTTGGAGGTGGGAGGCATCAGGGCTTGTTTCAGAGGCAGCCGGTCCGGTTGGGGGTCTCTGGAGGAGCGGACACCGACGGACTCTAAGAAAGCAGACAGAAAAAGATGGCGGGACAGTGAGCAAACATGGATACACTTCATGCATTAGGTTTTCCAAAATAACAAGAAATGACTGTGGCATTTGGTGATTCTAGTAAAACAATCTACCTCTTTGATGTAAATATGACCACATTTGCATTTGCATCACTATAGGAAAAACAGACTAATATTCTTAATTGTACTGTGTATGATTTTGAATAGTTCATGGTAGTAATGAAAAACATGTATGTTTCAGGTTTTTGTAATTCAAACTTTTGTGCATAAAATTAGAAGAGAAAGATATTGAGAGAGAGAGATATTGACTACTGGCACAATAGAAAGAAAAGAACATAACAGAAAGAGCTTGGGAAATTAGCCACAAACAACAATAACAACTACTAACTTAGTTTAAAGGGTAACATTTGATCCACTCATTCTTTAAGAATTTGCAGATAATATTCCGTTTTATACAACACACCTAAACCTTTACAAACTGGATGCATTGAGAACTGAGAACACCACCACAGTCATTGAGGCCTGGCAGCGGCTTGTTGGAGCATCACATGTACCTTAAACTACCTTCACGCTGTAATTGAATAAAAGAATTACAATCTGATCGATGATTGTTAGTTTACCACATTACACTACTTTGGCGGCTTAAAAGCTGTAGGCCACTTAATCAAAGTAATTCCGACACCCTTCACAAATTAAAGCTGAAAATCCTATATTAACATATAGTTCAAATATAGGGCGACAGTGGCTCAGTTGGTAGAGCATTGGCCTTTGGGCCTGAAGGTCGTGGGTTCGAGCCCACCATGAGACCTACTTCACGTCTCCCACTGATGTCTGCTGTCCTCGTGTCCTTGGGAAAGACTCTTAACCCCGCTTTTCCTGAAGCCCCCGCTGAAAGATCAAGTCTCCTATGGACACACCTCCTGCAGGAGGATCAGTGAGGGGCTGGTGCGCGGATAATCTTACCCATTTATTTATCCAGAGACAAAAAGGAGAGAAATGTGTTCTTTTCTCAATATTTATGGATCTGACTGTAGCTAGTATTACATTGTCAATCCAGTTAGTCAAAGGTACTGTATTTGTTCCAAACCGTTGTACACAGAGAAATTGCAACGCTGCCTTTCAAAGTGACTACTTTGTTCAACCTTGAAACACGTACTTTAACATATGATAAAGGCTTGACAGTCATTAGCGGATGAAACACATAAAACAGTCCACACGCCACTACAGACACAGAACCAGATCAAAAGCGTAATGACAGACTAATGACTTGTTATTCACCAGGCGTGTTTTATATTAAAGTAAGTGACATTTTTGTTATTAAAGAAACCGGTCAAGGCCATGATGTTAGGAGAGCTAGTGCCATCAGAGACAATAAATCATTTACCAGAGTACCTTATAGCACCTGGAAGTCACATGTTTGCAAAGGTTTTCCATTCTACCAGAAATAGATTATAAGAGAGGACTAGTGGTCAGCTCAGACACGACGCACATCAAAGTGGAATTTGAACATGTGTACATTTTTCATCCATGGACAAAAAGGTTGTTTGGGGAATATGATAAAAACAACAAACAGCATTACAGGGTCTCGAGGGTGCGCGCTGATGGGTCTGGGTTCTGTGTCATCTCTTAGCAACTGGATCTCTTTCAAGTCAAGTGATGTAGAGGCGATAGTGTCCACAGAAAGCAAAAATACAGTGAAAATCATGCTACAGAGGCCAGAATGACAGCTTTAAGGAGTACACTAATGGCTTTTTTAGGCTGATCGTTATTGTGGCGTGGATCTGATGCTAACGTTGCACCTTTTTATTTTCACTTCCAAAGCCAAGATGAAACTGTATGTACGGATTGATGAGTTATGAGGCGTTCAATCATCTATTGACAATCATCTTGTGACAAAACTTAAGAAAAGGGGCACGCTTTTTGATGACAATTCATAATATTAGTAATGTTGTCTGAGACCAGACTGCTAGCTTTAATTGATCGAGTCTCTGTGTACTTTTTCATTGGTTTTACCCATTAGACACCTAGTCGGTCACCTTCCCAATCTAAATGAAAATGAAGCTGCAGTGCAATTATAACTCTAAATTAAAAATATAAACACCAGTGATACCAAACAAAATGGCAACCGCCATATTATTCTAACCATCATTCAGATACAAATATAAATAGAATTCTTTGGGAAAATACCAGTCAAGATGCCAGACTCCAACAACAACAGCAAAAGGATAGTAAAGAGGTGCAGATAGATTACAAAAATAAAATTAAAACATCTATTGCCATTGCGACAATATCCAATATTCATATCACATGGATCAGGGGTCATTCCAAACTATATTAACCATGGTTTTCTTTCATGCATAAGCTCGTTTTATCTTTTGACCAATCAATGCCTTAAAAGTCAAAGGTACAGCTTCACCACTTAGACTTAGAGCGAGCCAAATAACTGCGGTGACTTGAAAGATGAGATCCTGGTGAAAATGAGACTTCTGAAACTAGGGAGTGCTTTGACCGCAAGAGTGACAACGAGTTAAAGAACTGTTGAGAGGATAAATGTCAGCTTTAAACAATCTAAAAATGATCTTTAATCTTTCTTTGGTGGAAGAAAATATTAGTAATCATCATGAGGGCTGGGTGATATGACTGAAAACTAGTTTTGTTGTAGGGGAGACAGTGGCTCAGTTGGTAGAGCATTGGCCTTTGAGCCTGAAGGTTGTAGGTTTGAGCCCACCATAAGATCTACTTCACGACTCCCACTGATGACTGCTGTTGTTGTGTCCTTGGGCAAGACACTCAACCCCACTTTGCCTGAAGCCCCCACTGAAAGATCTCAGCTCATGTGGAATCACCACCTACAGGAGGATCAGTGAGGGGCTGGTGCTCTGTGTACTGGGTGCAGCTCTGACTGCCACCCCCCGACCCAGAAATGGATTAAGGGGACGAAAATGGATAGATGGATGGATGGTTTTGTTGTGTTCCCAGACTTGGTACAAACGACCATCGCTCTGATTCACAATGCTCAATTGTGCACTTTTACTTTGCATCCCTGATAATACAATGTATAGCCAATTCTAAATAGCTCCAATGTAATGACAGTTTAACAGATGGGTGACAGATTCCTCACCTGAGCGGTCCCTGAACTCCGTGGGTGACACATAGCGAGGCAGGGTGGTCCGGGCGCAGGCTTCAGACGCAGGCCGAGCCCGGTGAGCTTCCTCTGAGGAGCTCTTTTGCAGCAGAGGCCTCGTGTCCGGTTCAAAGTGGGGCTCGGGCCTGTCCCGCCTGTCCCTCTCTTCTCTCTTCTCTCGCTCATTCCTCCGGTTGCCCTCATCTCTCCTCTGCCGGTCTTCGTCTCTCCGGTCTCTCTCTGGTCGCCGGTCCCGGTCCTCTCTCTTGTCCTCTCTCTTGTCCCTGTCCTCTCTCTTGTCCTCTCTCTTGTCCCTGTCCTCTCTCTTGTCCCTGTCCTCTCTCTTGTCCCTGTCCTCTCTCTCTCTGCGCTCTTTTTCATCTCGTTCTTTCCTCTCTCGCTCCCTCTCGTCTCGTTCTTTTATCTCTCGGTCTTCTCTATCCCTCCTTTCCATCTCGTCTCGTTCTTTTCGCTCCTTATCCTCCTTATCCCTCCTCTCCCTCTCTTCTCGGTCTCTTCTTTCTCGCTCTTCCCTCTCCCCTTTTTCCCGTTCGTCCCGGTCCCGTTCCCTCCTGTCTCGTTCGTCTCTGTCTCGTCTTTCTTTTATGTCTCTCTCAGGCTTCTCTCTGTCATCTCTGCGTTCTCGTTCCTTTCGCTCGCGCTCGTCCCGATCCCGTCGGTCCCTGTCGTCTCGGTCTCTCCGGTCCCCTCGGTCGTCCCTCAAGTCTCGCTTGTCTCGAAGGTCGTCGCGTCGGTCTGGGTCCTCTTTGTCCCTTCTCTCGTCTCTGTACCTATATCTATCGTCCTGAGATTGTCCCCTCTTGTCGTCCGAGGGAAGGCGAACGCGGCGGTCTACGTCCAAAGACAGCCGTGCGTGAGTGTCCACGTCCAAGGGGGCCCGGTTGGAACGGGAGGCGTCAGATGGGATTCTGGACCTGCGGTCTTCTACCTGGGGGCCATGCAGGGCATTGTTTTTAAGGTCCAACTCTCCACGGTTCACTCGGGACCCGGCCTCCGACACCCGGTCCACATCCATGGGAACAGGATGGCCATTTTTTACTTTGTTGTGGTTCACATTGTTGCTCTCTGTAAATAAAATATATAATGTTATAATGCATAATGTTTTTAATGGTTTAACATATTTTTATCTATTTTATGAAACCGTGTGTGTGTCAAGTAAATTCAATTTATTTGTGTATATCACAACATCAGTGATCTTAGAGGACTTTACAAAGTTGCTGATCCGCCAAAAACAGATCAGAGAACCAAACCGTTTGAACACAGGAAATGCAATATTAACAGACATAGGTCCATGCTTTCTTTCTGTACTTTTAATGTTGTTTTATGTATGCACTTGCCTTGTGCACACTGGGGACTTTCAAAAATGTATTCCAATGTGGTTGTACTGCAAATGGCAAATAAATGAATCTGATCTTAAGCAGGGAAGTCCCACTAAGATTACAGAATCTCCTTTTATGGAGAGTCCTGGCCCCAGAGAGATAAAATGCAAACTCTACAAGAAAGGTCTGTAGGTGGAAATGAACCCTGAACCTTCTTGCCACAAGCGCTAAACACTGTTTCACCCTTTATTGAGCAGGATGACCCATGTCCATAAAGGTCCATAAATGTTCGTGTGTGCATGAGTGCTGGCAGTGGCGTGTATTTGAAATTAAATGTATAGGTGAATAGGTTAGACAAGACTGGGTGAACTAGCTGAATTGGTTAATGTGTTGCAATGTGATCAATTCATCGATGTTAAGAACCTAACAAACATATTATCTACCGACTCATAAGTAGATAAACAATTGTGTATATTGAATACATTATTATACCATCTTTAACGATCTTACCATTCTCAGGTATTTCCTTTAGCACTCCTCTTGCAATGAGCTCCTGACGACTCTTCCGTACAGAAATCCTCCTTTCCAAGGCTGCAACATACATTGTAAACTCTATTCACTAAAAACCATACTAAGATCATTTGAATAAAAAAACAGAAAGTCACCAGACCTATAGATGTTTCAGCAAACTTCTCGCTGGGCTTCTTCTTTCTCCATTTCCAAGGTTTGAAGATATTTCCAACTTTAGAGAATTTGCCTTTGCGTTTGGCTGGAGGAGTTCCTCCACCAGAATTTCCCTCTTCCCCTCCTGTCGTGTTATTCTCCAGGTTGACACCATCATCTGGACGAACACAAAATGTATTTCAGGACAATAATATTTTCATGAGACAGATACCACGTCCAGTTATAATCGGCAGGACCAACGTTAAACTACAATTTGTCAAATAAATTGTTTTGAATTCAAAAACATCAAGAATTATTTTCTTTATATTACAAGAATGTAAGCCCAGACAAAACAAATATACACTAAGGGTGGTCGGTTGCAATTCTCAGGTGATGAGTTGCAAACAGGTAGTCACTCAACACAGCAGCATACTGTTAGCATAATGTGGCATGTAAAAAGTGGCCCCCCACTTGTTACATGCCACATTATGCTAATATTAGGGCTAACTACGGCTTATCGTCATGACAACTCTTCTGCGCAAAACACATTTCGGAAACAAAAATGACAAGCTGTTATAGTTCATAGTCATAAAAGTGTACGACTCTTAAAGGGCAACCAAACTATAGTTTCATTGTGTCTGCTTTGCAAAAGACACACAGATGAAATGTAGGACGGGAATGTGACTTTTCCATCACTGCGCAGAAGCCATTTTAAAACCATGTTTCAGAATGATGTTTTTAAAGGGATATTTCTCCCTTGTGACCTGCTGGAGAGCAACAGACGGCTCCCTGATAGAGAATAATCTGTTATTGCCCACTGAACAGCCATGTCGGGGCCTGTGGAAGACTCAGCACTCAAGGCTAAACTGTGATCAGTCAGGATTATTTGATCTGACAGTGCGCACTGTTGCTGACAAATGATGGTGCATCTGAGACATGTGTTATATTCATACATCAGATTTCCACGATCTGGATTGGGATCCGTTGCAATTATACGCACATGATCTGTTGTGTGCAGTGAAGCAACAATCATTCAGGCCATGAGCACAGATTTCCATATTAAGGGTCAATGCTGATGTTTGCCAAAGTTCTAAACCCATCGAATCGTCAATAATATGAACTCCATCAATTATTCATCCTGACGGAAGATCAAATACATTTCTTTGGTCAAATAGATATTGCTCTGCCGCTCAGGGATGTGTGCACCATATCATTGGAAGACATACAGTACAGCTTATGTGTATTCATTCGTTATAACTGAAGTGTAACTTTGCTCAACTTACATCTTTAACTAAACATTTAGTTGAATATATATATATATTTATTTATTTATTTCATTTATTTTTTAAATACATTCCAGTATTTCTTTTAAGTCATTTCCTATCCTCCGAGTGGACATGTTGTCTGTAGTATGTGTGAAATCTCATGCCCAAAGGGGTCATTGAACTCTGCGTGGCGTAGCTATTCCTGACACATTAGCCGGACACAGGTGGCTGTTAAAATGAGAAGGGTGGGCTGATCTGGTTTGACAAAGGAGAAATCCAAGTATGATGGCGTGAGAATGATCATTCGTTCAAAGACCCTGATGCTGAAGGTGAGCTACGGACCAATACATTTCAGGGAATGAAAAATATAGTAAGATAAAATAACAAAAT
Organism: Knipowitschia caucasica; assembly: GCA_964034765.1. Classification (NCBI taxonomy): domain Eukaryota; kingdom Metazoa; phylum Chordata; class Actinopteri; order Gobiiformes; family Gobiidae; genus Knipowitschia; species Knipowitschia caucasica. The sequence continues at coordinate 23,282,878 of OZ035838.1, forward strand.
ATCTCATTTCTTTTCAAAAACATACAAAAAAACTATTTACAAAGATACAAAGAACCCCCAGAGATCATCATCAACAACACAAAACTTAGGAAAAACGTCTTTTTAGTATATCCATACGAGTAATCAGACCAACGACTACTACTTTCAGACATTTGAAACAAATGTCATGTCTGTCCCAATCACTGCTTCTTGCCCCCCACATGACAACTCAAAAAAAAAAAAAAAATGTCATACTGACTAAGGCAGCTTTTAGACCGCCATATAACCAGGAAGATGTTAAACCGTGTTTATCTAAGAGACAGGTTCCTGCATGGTTACAGTCATAGTAACCATGTTTAAGTAGTTTAAAGTGGATTGAATTTTTAAGTTGTATTAACCTGAAGAAAAGTCTACACTTGACTTTTTTGTTACATACACAAAACAATGTCAGCTCTTCACACACTCCTTCAAGATCTTTTTGTCCATATGGAACAGTGTCAGCTGGTGCCATTGTGCTCCATGTAGCGAGTACCGACGGGTTAATGCAAGGAGAAGCGGGCAGACAGAGAAGTTAGTGTGGTTTGTTCATTTCACAATCACCACATTCCATCTGCATACATTCTTCTACACCTGTCTGCGCCTGCCGCTATGCAGTTTCAGCTCCAACACCTGCTCACAACTCAGAGCTTCAACACAACCAACACACCATCACAAATCTATCCATGTTCATTTTGCTTGTTCAATAAACTCAGCACCACTTTTTTACTGCAACTCACCCGTGTTGTGTAGGCCTGGTTGCTGGGTCACAGTCTCACTGCTAGCACTTTGTCCCATGCTACGACAGCAATCCCAGCTGGCCTCCCAGGCCCTGCCTCTTCCCGGGCCCCAGTGGGAAAAGAAAACCAAAAGCCACTTCTCTTTCACAGCAAAACAACTTAAGAAACGTAAGCGTCTTAACTGCTCACTTGTGTCTGCAAGTTTGTGCTCCGTGAAGTCCTGCCTCTAGAACCGTGTTATGGGGTCTGCTTCCCTCCCTTCCTCACAAAGTATACAAACACAGTCACTTGCTCAGTTCTCAAGTCCCTCCTTCTTGGAGCTCTGACTTCATAAATAAGGTACGCAAAAAAGGTAATCCAGCAGTCTAGGATGCCTTTCATTCCAGAGAGCAGATTTTTCAGGGGCAAAGTTCACAGCAATCATGCTTCGAGATCTGGCCGGAGCAGCCATCAAGTCTTGGGAGAATTGCAGACCCACTGCGGCCCCCCTTTGAACAATGCTGCGCTTGGCAAAACAGTGCTCCCTGAAGGCTGATGGGCGGGCTCTGTTGACTGAGGTAACATGAGAAGTGGAAGGTGAGCACAGCCAAGGTGGAGCTTTGAGCCAGAGAGGAGGAAGTGACACCAAGCAGGTGTACAGTGACACGACGGGAGGGTCCCTTTAAACTGGAAACAGGAAACTACTACATCATACAACTCTGATGGTATAAAGATCAACAAAGGGAGTTTAAAGTACTTCAAACAGATGACAGAGATAAGGATAAACATTCTTGTACTTCACTTACAAGCTTATAAAACCAGAGAACCAAGGCTCACACTTGAGCCAGGACTGGCCTTTTGAAGACTAATCAAACACAGCCTCATACAAAAACAGACGGTTAAAGCTTAACTTTGCGTGTGGAAGGCCACTGAAAAAACTGCCCTGTATAATTTGTTTGGATTGTAATAGGGATTCAAGCAGTCACAAATGGAATCTTGGTTTTTTTTGAGAGATCTTTTAAATATTCTATTTCTGAACAATTCAAATTTTTGACAGACAAGAATGAAAAGCAATGCATCTATATCAAGAATAATTTTATAAAAAAACACACAAGAGATTTCCCTACAAATTAAATAGCCCAACAGCAGGATAATTGCTCTCAATGCATCAACTTCCAATCTTTTGCTCCCTCTAGAGTTTAAACAAAGCTACTGCACAAATCAACTTGGGAATGTGTGGAATGCAACAGCTTGAGTAAAAATGTATCATGGACAACCTGGAAGAACACCAAACAGCCGCAGTCCAAAGACTTTTTACATCCTTTAATCTCGGATTTCAAAGAGCGTAGAGGGCTCTTTCAATAGAATGGCAGCAGATGGAGACAAACTCATTCACAATACGTCACGTCCAATCCAGACCTACCTCCATCGCTGATACTATCTGATGACTCATCAAATCAGCATGTCCTACATTCAGCATGACAAAGGCAACAACACTGTCCACCGTCAGCCATTTTTCTATCTTCCAATCATGAAAAAATAACTAAAGTTTATCCTTAATGTTAGGCAAGCAGGTGTCTAATAAAGCTGATCTAAAAAAGTACAGATATCTAGTGTTCACAAGTTATTGAAGTAGATTCGCCCAACTGAATATATGTTCTCATCTACAATTGAATACTTTTTAAGAATATCAAGTGGATGAAAATACTTACAACTATAAGCCGACTGCACTGCCATGTCTAAACAAGAATGCTGCCGAGTGTCAAATGAATCTGGCCTTAGTGAGTGTTGAACCACATGTACGGCTGTGCTCTCTGTACCTCAGCCAATCACAATGCAAGACTTTGAATGTGGTCCCGCCCCTAAACAAACAACTCCACACCTGAGAGCACAGTGTGTTGACTCACCACATCATGATACTATGATTAACCTCACACAAGTTTCACAGCACTTAAACCTTCCCTTCGAACACATAGATTAGACATGAGAGCATCAAGAACCACATGCACACACAAGATTTAGGGAAAGGGCCAGTTTTAACCAAAAATAAACAAGAGTTACTGCTGTGCTAAGTCATTCAGAAATAACAGATGACTAATGTCAGGTAAATAGTTCAGAAGCTACAGTAATGGGGATCTAAATAAAAACAAACCAAAGCAAGGGTAGGAGGACGGCAATTTCCAGTTGTTTGGGGTTGAGAAATTCAAAAAGAAAGCTATGAAACTAATAGAACCGATGAAAAATATGTTTTACATATCATATAGAGCAAGACTTTCAAAATTACATTGTGTATGTATGTATACAGCTTTCAGTTCAGGCGCTATTTGAGATTGTTTTTTGATGATCTACAAGATGTTTGGAGATTTGTGGGTGTTTTAGAAGGAATTTTTGAATGTCATTTTTGAGCAATTTTAGACAGTCCGGCTCTCATTCATTTTGTTTGTTTCATTGTAGTGGTCGTGTCGGCTCTTGATTGCAATAATTGTGTTAAGATTGTGTGTTTAGGCAATAGGTTTGTTTCTATGTCAAAATTTAAAGATCCCAATCTCAATTTTGTGTTACGGACACAGGAGCAGCCAGCCTCCTGTGGACCCACCACCTGCAGGAGGATCAGTGAGGGGCTGGTGATCTGTGAATCGGGTGGCAGCTCTAATTGCCACCCTTCCCCCGACCCAGAAATGGACAAAAGGGATGAAGATAAATGACTGTATGTAAGGAATGTATGTTACGGACATATGCACAGAATGAAGAGGCATCATGGTGACGGTTTAGAAAGAAGAACTCAGGGACGGGGAGCAAAGCCAGTACGAAGCACCCTCAGCCGCCACAGGTTGTATATCAAGATCAAAGAAAATAGAGTTAGAGCAAGATTTCCCCAGCCCTAATTATTATAGTCATATATATTAATAATTGTTGGAATTAAAATAAAATAGTTATGCTCTTACCAGGATTTTCCATGACAGTGTTAAAAAAAAAAAAAATCAGGAGGCACGGGATCCTAAAGAAAGAAGATGAAAGACAGATTAATCTTTACTTCAGCACATCAGCCTTGAAAAAATTAGGAAAATGAAAGCTGTACATATTTATGAGGGAAAACTCTTGACTTATAAACTAATTGTATTCAGCAACCAATACACTATCTGTCTGAAAATGATTTCAGACATTGTGTCCATCTATTTATCCGAGGGAAGCAGTGACAGCAGTGACGACATAGAGGCCCCTCACTTTCCTATCCGCACACACTTCCTCTAGCTTATTTGGGTGAATCCCAGTAGCTGATTACCACAGTCCCCCACAGTGTGTTCTGAGTCTTCCCTGGGACTTCCTCCTGGTGGGACTTGTCTGGAACACCTCATCGGGGAGTTGTCCTGGATGCATCCGACAGGTGGCGGACTTCTTTATGACAGATATTTTGTCATAAAATGAAATGGCTCAATGTGGAAACTTTGACAATTCATTTCTTTATTTTCTCCAAAGCATAGTGAAATGTGTGATAAGTACAATTTGAGAAGGTGAGGTGTGATTGGTAGTGTACAAAGTTCTGTACTTTGAAGGTCAGGAGTCTTTCACAGTATAAAACATTTACTGTGAACATTGTCTATAATTGCAATTGAGTACTTTGTTACTTACTTCCTGCGAAAACCATTGATTTCCTTGAACTTGTCTTTAAGTGTGTGTCCCAAGAAAGAATTTCTGTAAAAAACACATAAAAAATGCAGAATAGTAAGAAAGCTGAGTGGTGAGAAAAGCCAATGTTTAAAGATGCAGGTTATCATTCATTAAAACTACTTAAAAACATGTCATGACACCAGTGTAAATATGACTTTGGTCTTCACTCTTCAAACAGAGCTCAGAGGGTCAGGGCCACTCCGCATGTGTGGATGTCCTTGATGTGGGACATTGGGTCAGGTGCGCTCTCGTCAAACTTGTTTGGGGGGTTTTGTCTTTGTGCACATGAACACAGAAAAGGAACCGAAGCTCCACATAACACTGAAGCCACATCACACATAACATACCAGATTATGACTGCTCTTTGGGAGTTTTTATGAAACAGTGGGATTGATGACTGAAAATCAAATTATGTGTTCTGTGAATAAACCAAACCAGACAGCATTGAAGGATAAATAAGGATAGGACTGTAATTAACTACTATATTAATAATCGATTTATCAAAAGAATAATCAATCCAGAAGGTCAATGAATATAGGATTTGATACAACTGACCTAAACAAAACGCAAGCGATGTCCCTGGAGAACAGCTTCATAGAGATGACCGACACATTGAAAATACTTACCAATAATTTTACTTTCATTGTGTTGTCATTGTAGAATATGAGTCATAAAGCCTCTTCGCAGCCAGTTTAAATCTATGTAAGCTACAAAAACAATTAATGGACTACTTAATGAAAATACCATTTAAACTAGCCACATAAACTAGCATTTAGTAAAAAATTTTAGATGATTAAATGTCATTGGCGTTTACTGACAAGACAAAGGTCTTGCACCAATGCAAAACGAATATTTACCTCAACTTTTATTGCAAAATGACCAGACAACATGATCTCCAATAACTTGCCATTAACACGCACCGCATCAACAGCGCTGGTGCTTCTCCACCATGGAGAAGAAGATTTACAGAGGCGTTGATGCATTTTCTTTGAGGAATGGGTTTGTATGTTTGTAAAGGACAGTGGCATAGCATGAGAGATGACACTGATAATGAAAAAAATCGAGCGTAACTTCAAATCAACACAATTTCAACAAAATAGCTCCTTCTAATCTGCAATCTATTAAAGGGTTAACATTATACATTTTATTAATTTCACTTATTTTCCGTTTATGGCAATTATCTTTGCAGAACAAGGTCACAGTAGAGCTTGTATCTGAAGAGGGAGTATTTCGCAACTGATGAAAGTAGATCTAAGAGCAGTTTTAAGGCAGCATTGACTCCAAGTTATGAATAAAGATTCTTCAATAAACCATTAGCTTCAAAGTGACGATGCAAAGATTAACTGCTTGGTTTTAGAGAGCAACTTCGAGGCTCTAAACGCTGGAAATTCATACACCCTTGAATGAGTTAGATTTGTATTTCCATGCATGACAGAAATCCAGCTTTAGATCGCAGCATCGATAGCAAAACAGACCTGGTGCCCCATGGCCCGCGCTGCTTATTGCCACATAACAGAAGTTAATCACCCTTGTGAGTAATTTTACTTGGAACTGTCCAGTGAAATTACAGAGAAAGGAAAGATTTGGGGATTCCTCCGGGATATGTAGTAAACAAGCAAAGGCACACACTTCTTAAAATGGCTGTGGCTGTCACATCATTGCGATACAAACAACTCGCTTAATATAATCACAAAGGCTGTTCCATTTAGGTTACGAATTAAATCGACTGGTTTAGTTTACATAAAGCCAGAACACAACTAAAAAGGGCACTGGATGAGACTCCACTTGGGGAATTATCTAAATTAATCTAAGATTTAGGTTCATTTTCAAACACACATTGGCCTTTTTCATACTGTACCTACACACACAGGCACGCACACACACCAGTGTTTCCCACACATAGACTAATCTGTGGCGCACCGCCACAGATTAGAGACCGCCCGCCACAAATTGCGTTTCGTATTATTATATATATTTTTTTTTTGTTACGCTATTTAAAACATGCATCGTCTAGTGCCGCCGCAGCGGTCAATTTGACAGCGGGGAGGGGGGTTTAAAATGTGGCGGCCCTTCGTAACTCTCACTCAAGCTACGCGTCTCTCCCACATACAGAGACCTACACACACAGCCCCTCCCCTTCGTGCACACCGCGTGTCTCCGTCTCCATCAGCGATCATCGCTGTAAGCAGCTGTGTCTATTAATTTTGGTGCAGAGAAGACGGCTGGTGAAGTTCACTAAAGGTTGGTATCCCGTGATCTCGTAAATCACACATTAAAAAGTGCTGAATGTTCAGTGTCAATGTTGAATTTCCGTCCCGACTCCCTTAACAAGCGATGACGCTTTCTTTATAAAGTTAATTAGTCGCAAGTTTGCGGTATGTAGTTGGGTTGTCGGGGTCAAAACACTGTAGCAGCTGTAGCAAGAAATAAAGTTATAAGTAACGTTATGTCATTTTTTTACTCTTACACTGAATGTTTGCTGCTTCAATCCAGATGAGTATTGAACAATATTTTCCGCGATTGAAAAAGACACGCGTTGAGGATGAGGATCAGCCTGAACCAGAGGTATCGGTCTGAAACAGTCCGCAGTGTAATTAGCTATACAAGTTGTTTACAATATTTTCAGGCTTCAACCAGTGCTGCTCAAGCAGAAAGACAGGGTCAGGGAGAGAACGAGATAGAATTGATTATATTCAATATTATATTCAAGGTCAGTGAATTGACCTGACACACACACACACACACACACTAATGCCACGACAAACCCTTATCTTTCAAGAACAAGAACCAGGAGGAGCTCTTGTGTTTACTGGCAAGTGAGTTTGATGAGTGGGCCAACCTCTACCCCTGCCTGAGCCTTCTGGCAAGCATTGCTTTGGTTATCCCTGTTTCCTCTGTGAACTGTGAACGGGATTTCTCTGCAATGAACAGGGTAATAGCAATAAAAAATTCTCATTGTCTTTATATTGGTGCATTTTGCATTGATAATAATTTATCATTTTGCTTTATCTCCAGGTGAAAACAGACCTCAGGAACAAACTGCAAGAACACCTGGCAGCTTGCTTGAGGATCTCCATCAATGGACCCTGTCCTGAGGACTTCCCTTATGATATGGCATTAAAATCTTTTTTTCGCCAGCCCCGAAAAATCAGGTGCTCTGATAAAACATGCAAACTTTGCAACAAGTAGGTTTATACAGCGTTAACAGTATTTATAGTGTAATACAGTGTTTATACAGCGTGTGAATAATGTTATTTTTTGCAACAAGTAGGTTTATACAGCGTTAACGGTATTTATAGTGTAATATACAGCGTGTGAATAATGTTTGATATTTTGATCAGTCCAATAAAGCTGTATTTGACCAATTAACGATGTCATTGTTAATTTTTGCCGGCCGACCAGCGCCCCCCCCCCCCGCCGACGACCACCACACATTGCCTTCAAACCTGTGGGAAACACTGCACACAAATACACACACAAGCTGATCTTAGTTTGAATTCACAAATAATTCACAAGCAGGAGTTCGGAGTCGGTCCAAACCCAGCGTTTTCTCAGGTGTCGCCTGAACTGGGCTGGCCTTCACTCTGAGGACAAGCAGATGGCGTGTGTGAGTTGGTGAAAAAGCACATTACAGAAGCACACAGATCAAGAGCAGAAGAACGATGTAGAGTTTTTTTAAGTGCTTTAAATTTTGGACAAGGGTTGTAATTAATGACTGTTTTCATAATCAATTAGTTGGGCAAATTATTCATTTGGCGTAATCCAATCAATCAAGTACAGTAATTGCTCATCCATAAAAGGAGAATATGGGATTTTGTTTATACATTTGAAAAACTAATAATGCATCGGTTTTATATTGTGCAGTGGTGGTAAACTATTACTGTAGCCAGAGATGCCCTGGGGCACACTAGATTCAAACTAGGCAATGTGGGTGAAGTGTCTTGCCTCAGGTCACACCAACAGTTTGGCCGCAGTCACCCCACTGTAACACCTAGTGTTCCCTGAGGTCTCCCATCCCAGTACTAACAAGGCCCTGCTTAGCTACAAGAAGTCTGAGGATCTGGCTTTCACATGCAGTGTTGCCATAATCTTCATAGAGAAAAAATAATGAATTGAAATCCATTGCAACTAATACTAGAGTTGTTAACTAATTTTTGCAAACTTGTTACAGCCTTAAATGAAACATTACAAGCAAGCAATTATACAAACTGGTTTTAGCACTAGTTACAGAATTAAAGAAATGCTGACTGTATCAAAGCACATATTATCATGTAATCATGTTTTGACATATTGCCACATAGATTATGGAGATTTGTGAAAATTAACTGGACTAACTAAACTGGAGGCTACACTTCTTTTGCCCATTCATTAACACGCAGGCCCCACCTAATCCAAAGTTCAGAAAGTGCCAGGGCTTCCGGGTGAGCACAACCTTACTGTAGCCATTTGCATAAGTTCAAACACACACATTTTCTCACGACACACAGGATAAACACAAACTCTGGTGATAGGAGCAAGACTTTCAGGTTTAGAAACTCAATCCTGCAGCAGATTTCAGTACACTTCCAGTATTGTGTAAATAATAAATGCCAACTCAGTGGAGAGAGAGACGAATAGAATGATTACATTATTTCAGGGTAGGGCTGGGCGATATGGCAAAAATTTAAAATCTCAATTTTATTTCCTGCTTTGGATGATTTTAAATTGATTTTCATTAAAGTCACCTATGACAGACTTTGGCCTTAAAAATTATTTTGATCCTTCAGCTCAATATTCAAGTTTCAAAACTACATTTAATTTGTTTCTCCCAATACGTATTATAAAAGTCTTGTACAGACTGTGCTGATAATGAAAATATAATTCATGTGCTGCTGGAACTCTCACAATCTCATTCGATTTCATAATTCTCACATTTTTCACAAATTTGATTTTTTCCAAAAGCCGGGTCTTCGTAGATTTGCAGTGGTCTGATACTCCTTCCATTTCAATATAATTGAAACTTTCATCTCAAACAAGGAGCAGACTGATCAGAGATGCAGCCAAGAGGCCCATGATCACTCTGGATGAACTGCAGATAACTACAGCTGAGGTGGGAGAGTCTGTCCATAGGACAACAATCAGTCGTGCACTGCACAAATCTGGCCTTTATGGAAGAGTGTGTAACGCAGGTGTCAATTTGACAAACTATTATCTTGAGTTGGTTTTTATCTTTGAGTGTGACGTCATTGCGTTCGACACAACGTTTACCCAATCCGTGTTCGATATAGTCCGCTATGCCGGAAGTATCAGTACTTGCGAGAGCAGAGCGTGCTTTGGATGTGCTGCGGGTACGGTAACGTTTTTAACCATCAAAATCATGTATAACTGTCATGAAACTTACTGTCATTCATTTAATATGCAGGAGCCGACTGCCTTTCTCTCATGCGTTACGAAACTGCCGCGTATGTCAGAGTTTACACGCGGAATTGGTGAGTTGAGCTAACTTCAGAATCCTCCATTCATTTGTATTGAGTGCGTTAGCTTAGCATTTCCCATTGGCTTTCATAGTAAAGTTAGCATTGTGGTTTTGCCAAGTCTCTTCACCGTTTAAAGTTATCGGTGTTGTCTAAGAGTCATGACAACCTACACATACTGTTTACTTATAATGTATACAAGTGTTAAAGAGTAACAAACTACTTTAATGGCGGTTTTTAGCCTATATTGTATGTTTACTAGTTGCATTTGTGGAGCGCAGCTGCAGCTAGTGAGACACTTACTACATGCACACTCTAAGTTGAGTGAGTGTACCAGACACTGGTTTACATATTGATTGTGATTATTGATTGATATTTATACAATGATTAATTGAGATTTATGAATATTTATACAATTATTAATTATTGAACATGTGATTAACTGAATGTTTTCTGCCTGTATTCAAAGTTATATGTGAAGCTTTGACATGTAGTTGCATTTGATTATATGAAAGTATTTTTATAGAAGCTGTATTTATACAAGAGTTTATGTGTACACAAGTTATTGATTTCCATGGTCCTGTTGTTCAGGCATGTGATGGCGAGCTAGAGTCCACTGGAACTGAACCTCTCTGATTCTGGACCCTGAAGGAGTTCCTCCTCCACCACTGGTCCTGGGCTGGTAGAAGGCTCCCGCAGCCTATAATTGAACTCTTGCACACAGCACTTTATTGGGATCCTTACAACTGAGTCATATCTCAACACTACTCCTTGGACACTACCCATTCCTTCCGAAACCCATCGATCCCACTCAGTGTTGGAGAATCCCAACTCTGGGATTACTTGTGTTGAACTTGGACTTGGATGCACTCGCACTTTACAGAACTTAAAGTCGCGTATTTGCACACCAGTTCCTTGAATACCCGAGAGTACTTGAACTTCTGAGTCCACCAGAACGTTGTTTATTTTTGTATTGTAAATATATCTTTGCTCGAGTATTGCATCATTATGAATGGCCATTCACTGTTTTTCACTGTCTATATTGTTATTCACTGCCACTGTATATAATTGTTTAATACATGGTGCAAACCAAAGGTATATACAGTTTCTGCCTCCTCTCTCCCAGAGTCGTTCCAGGGTTTTCTGATACTAGCCTAAATCTATCTCTTCTCCTAGTTAGCATATTCAGATAACAAACTAAAGTACATTACTTATACATCTAGCTACTAGATCTTATTAGCTATTGGGTAACGTATATGCTACAAGTGGCAAGAAGAAAGCCATTTCTCAAAGATATCCATAAAAAGTCGTGTTTAAAGTTTGCCACAAGCCACCTGGGAGACACACCAAACATGTGGAAGAAGGTGCTCTGGTCAGATGAAACCAAAATTGAACTTTTTGGCCACAATGCAAAACGATATGTTTGGCGTAAAAGCAACACAGCTCATCACCATGAACACACCATCCCCACCTCAGCTGTAGTTATCTGCAGTTCATCCAGAGTGATCATGGGCCTCTTGGCTGCATCTCTGATCAGTCTTCTCCTTGTTTGAGATGAAAGTTTGGAGGGACGGGCGGGTCTTGGTAGATTTGCAGTGGTCTGATACTCCTTCCATTTCAATATAATTGCTTGCACAGTGCTCCTTGAGATGTTTAAAGCTTGGGAAATCTTTTTGTATCCAAATCCGGCTTTAAACTTCTCCACAACAGTATCTCGGACCTGCCTGGTGTGTTCCTTTGTCTTCATGGTTCTCTCTGCGCTTTAAACAGAACCCTGAGACTATCAAAGAGCAGGTGCATTTATACGGAGACTTGATTACACACAGGTGCATTCTATTTATCATTATCAGTCATTTAGGACAACATTGGATCATTCAAAGATCCTCACTGAACTTCTGGAGTGAGTTTGCTGCACTGAAAGTAAAGGGGCCGAATAATATTGCACGCCCCACTTTTCAGTTTATTTGTTAAAGAAGTTTAAATGATCCAATTAATTAATACTATAATACAGTGTTGGAATGTTTAATGTGAATATTGAGCAGCTCTTTATAGTTGCAGTATTGCACATTTATGTTGAATCCATTTTTATCTGGAAAGTTTAGCGCTTTAGTTCATCCACTGCTTTTGCAGTTACTTGAACAAAGAGTTCAATTATTAAATACATTTAAGCATGATCATTTCCGGTATCGGTCAATATCGGTATCGGCAGATACCCATAGTTCCGGTATCGCTATCGGTAGTAAAAAAGCTGGATCGGTGCATCTCTAGTGTTTAGTATTGCAATAACGATATTATTGCAATATTTCTTTCTTTCACCTAAAATTGCAATCTGCAAAAACAAAAACATGAATGACATTCAAATGCATATATTTATATACTTTTTTGTTTGTTGTATTTGTTGAATGTTGATGTGTGTCTGTTTTGTCGTCTTTAATAAAAGGGAAAAAAATAAAAAATGGGGCATATTTTCAATATGAATATCGCACAAACTTATATCGCGATAACGATATTTTCTCGATATATCGTGCAGCCCTACTTCCTTAGCTGGTTTTTAGCTGCACTGAGCCTCGTGCTATGTTAAGGCTTTCTGTTAATGTGTGTGTGTGTGCGTGCATGCGTGCGGGACAGTTGGGTGTTTTGGGTGGTTCTGTTGGGTCAATGTTTTTATGTGAAGTACTTTATGTTACTTTTTTGTGTGAAAAGCGCTTGATTGATTGAAATAACAATCATCTTTTTTTAAACTCAGTGACAGTTTTATTATGTAACAGTTATGTACAGTTACATTCTCTCAGCGACCCACACAGACCATCTCGTGCCATCTCGTACCTTCGGAGTAATCTCCCATTAGCTCATTAAAAAAGGCCCAGTGGAGTGAATAAAGAGACAGACTGGTACAGAGCGTGGAGCGGCACAATGGGCTTTTGTGCCAGGACCATTCTGCAGAGCTGGCATCCCCACCACCACCAGAGCAGTGGGGTCTGGGAGCGAGCAGTGAAAGGCTGTCGACACAAGCAGCAGATGACAGAAAGCACATTGATTCTGCAAGTGTGATGCACAACACTTGGCAAGCAGTAGCGTTAATTTTGAAATCTATAGACGGGGCATAACAAAGTATTATTGTGCTGGTGATTGACTTAAAAGCTGGGGTGTCTAACGCTCAAGAAAAGACAAAAAACTAGTGATGAAATCCATCCAACTACGATAGTTCCATCAGATGCATGTATCGTTGACTTCTGTCATATCTTTGGATCATCTTCTTTTTCAGACAGGAAATTGAGGTTTTGAAGACTACCCAGACCAGCATTTAAGATATATTCCCGTTCCAATATCTGCAAGCAAGTAGTTGTATATTTTAATTCATTATTAATTTCTAATTATAAAAATGCTGCCAAAAAGAGCCAATTATTTAGAAAATGTTAGAAAAAGTATTTTAAAACCAATATTATGATGAAATTATGAAACCGTTGTCTCTGGATCAGTTATTTTTCCAAAACAGTGAGTTTACAACAAGTGCTCCTCTTCCGGCTCATAATTGGGGGAAATCTGATTATATTATCTTTTGAGATAAGAGCTTGAGAAAAGGTTTTCAATCATTTGTTATTATTATTGTTAATGTAGCGTATTTGAAATCATTAGGTCAATCATTTGCACATTTTGGTTGTATTGAAGTATTGAAATTCAGATAATATTATTCGAAAACACCAAAAGAGTAGCAAAATCCATTCATGTCCTAATTTGCATGAATCACAACATTTAGAAGAACAGCATGGTAGAATAACTAACACTACAACCAGGTCAAGCCTCAAACAAACTAACCCACATCTACTCGCCTTACTCTCTAAGAATTTGCAGGAGGAACTAATTGCCCGCGATGACCTTTTGTAGGGATCAAAACACTACCCACCTTGTTTGTTTAAACCAAACTCTCTTCAACTTGCCGAACTGTAAAGCCTCTTGTTGTCGCACACATGCAACGACAATCCACAACTTTGTACGCTGCGTTTGACCCGGTTACGAAGCTGCCTATATACACTGAACACAATGCACGCCGAGACATCCTTTTGTCTTCCCTGTTCTGAGCAGTGAATGCTGTATACGTAAATGTAGGGCGTATGTGTGGTTTTTGTCAGCACTAAAGAGGACTGGTGGCTTGTTGGTACACGTAGACAGGCCTGCCATTGGAATGTGAAGGAATGCTTTCTCTTCTGCACTTGCCCTTCTTAAAAGTAGCAAAGGACTATTGTTAAATGTGTGTATTATTTAGTACAACAGATGGCATTACAGGATACTTTGAAACCGGTAGAGAACTATGTAATGAAATGCATGTAACTAGTTTTACTTCCTCTCAAAACAGGTTGGCTCCATCACTAGTTTTCACATGCATGTATTTTGGCCTTTTTTCTAAGTGATAAAGAGAGTACCAGCTATCACTCAAACAATCAGCGCTCTTTATGTAAAAGACAAAATGTTTTCTAAAAAGATAAATACATGTTGTGGTCTGATTTTTTTCAGAAAATATTACGTAAGCAAGACTTTGTAGGTACAAACAAAATGTATGAAAACGTGTTCAACAAAAATGCATTTTAACGAAGTCATTAAAAGCGTTAGGTTTAAAATCACATACATAAGGAATAACAAAACCAACAAAAAGGCATATACAGTAAGTCAGATCAGTATTTGCAAACAGGTTTTGTCATTTTGCAGCATCTGTTTACATTTTAAATAATTGACTCAAAATTAACCATGTCCTGTACATTCTCAAGATAACATTCAGTAATTGTAATCTAAACTTTTACTTTTACGTAAGCAATGTGAAGCAGTAGCATGTATAATAAACAAACAGGTTTAAACCAGTTATACGAGAGGTATTATTATTGAATACTACGCATTTAGCAGTACGTCCCTAGAAGCTAAGTGCTAACAAGCAATTGAAAATAATAGAGAATGGCTAATGCTAATGAGGCGAAACATATACATTGACGTGAAGAGGGAGAAAACTTATCTGACCAGGAACAATAAACCTGGCTAGCACTTGTTACTCAATAGAGCAAAGTTCATTAAACTACACACTCGTCACATAAACGTGTCATTGTAATAAGTGTAAATACTCTCTACGTGAAGAAATGGGAACAAGATTAAGCAGGTGTAATCTGTGAGCTAGCATGTTATGTCAATAGTTAGGAACGCAACAGGTGGCTAACTCTGACGTGACTTTAGCTTTGTTAGCCAAGGCACCTGCCCATTCCAGCTTCAGGAACTAAAGCTACAGTACATCATTACACGTTCAATTCATGCTTACCTTTCAAAGAGGTATTTTAGGGCAGAAACGGTAGAATCCTAATAGTTTTGTTCCAATTATTTGTGGTCCATCACAGTTCAGAAGGAGCAAGCAAGTCGGAACTAGCTTCAGAGTCCAACTTTGTTTCAATGTTAAACCACGAAATTAGCCCAGGGAAAGTAAAATAACATCCTACATAACAACGTGTCACCGTGTTTAAAAAAAAAAAAAATCCTTAAATTCGCTGATAAAAGTTAAGAAAAGCTGTCTTGAAGTTGACTGTGTCCCAAAAGGTTGTGGATGTCCTGCAGTGCTAGCGCGACAACTCTGGGCGCATCCGATTTCTGTTAATTTTCGTCCTGTGCGCTCCACTTCCTCCGCTGTGAATCCCGCCCACAAACACAAAATAGCGGGTTTCTATTGGGTCTTGCTTTGAGGGAGGTAACACAAAGTGTGGGCGAACATGAAATGTGATGCGCCCACAGTTAGGAGAGATTAAAGAAAGGGGCGCATGCGAGTTTGTGCGGGCGGCTCCTCCACCTGCAGCCTGGAGGCATCATGTGATCAAATAAGCCAACACACTCAGACATACAACCTGCTTAGGCTTAGAAAGAGATAGGACTGCCTTATATAACAGGTTCTTTGTTTACCTGCACACTTTGAAGTGGGAACAGACGGGTTTGTCATTACAATGTTTACTTCACCCTTCAGACGCATAAGTTGCTACATGAGCTTCTGAATCAGGACACTTTTTATACAGCAGTCTGGCGTCCTATAAACTTCCCCTTTCCATTCAGCATATGGCTAGGTAGGTAAGACTAAGAAATAAAACCTCAAGTTGAAGAAAAAAAAAAACACAGATTGTTGTTCATACTGCCAATGGAGACACTTTGCTGGGAGATATGGTAACTCTCCTCTTCCTTCTTTCATCATTATGACTTGAGATGTAGTTTGCTCATTGCTATTCACCCACTGTGTCATTGTCTGTTTCATGTAATGATGATGGGACCCCTGAATCCAGCGTTTTTTACCGGTACATGTAGCCCGAAGGCAAGACACTTCACCCACATTGCCTTGTGTAAGTCTGTTGTGTGTGTGAGTGGTTGGTGGTGGTCAGAGGAGCCGATGGCACATACTGGTTGCCTTGGATATGTCAGTGTGGCCCACGGCAGCTGTGGCTAAAATAGTTCATCACCACTATGTTTGTAGTAAAACAACAATGACATGGGTAGCATCTTAAAATGTCCACAAAAGCACTATATAAAAGTGATGCATATTATTATTAGTTGCCTCGTGTTTGATGAATCACCATTTTCAAGATAAATGTGTCGTACAGGCCTGCACAGATCATGATAATATGACACCGTGTAATTTACCTCCGGGGAATAACTGCTGCTGTGATGATGAGTGTTTGTACAGTAGATGAAGTGGAGGACACACACAGGCAGCACAAACTTGTTCATTAGTTTTATTCATCAAAGCAACTCTATTTTTTTGTTTTGGTTTAATCATTTGAGTAGGGACAGGTATGGAAAACATACAGTGGTGCAAGCAGCAATTCGCAGCACTTGTGGCAGGCCTATGGGCTTTTTGACATAAAGCAGGAGAAAGTGTTGCAACATGACAAGCATAATGTTAGAAACACAAGAGAGAAGCAATTATAGAACACTCTCACTCTAATCATGGGTGCAAGGCTGCTGCTTGCACATCCAAGATTTAGTTTCTTTTTTGAATGCACGCTTTATCTCAGATTTTAAATGAGCACAGACTTTTGTACATTTTTAAGGCAAGCCAAAGTGTAACAACGAATAAACCCAATACAACATCCTACTGCTTCATGATTGGACTAAATTAATTAAATTACTTAAATGTGGGAGCGGATCCCTCCCTCTATGTGGGCCTCCCAGAGACTTCTCTGTTTCTCCCACTGGGTTATTAGAGTTTTTTATTAGAGGGTTAAGGGCATTCAACGATTTATGGATTTTATCAACATTTATGCACATTGGTAATCTGCTCCTTATGGACCAATGGTTCTTTGTGTTTTTTTATCACTGTACTGTATTTCCTGTGTTTGAACTTTTCGTGTGTGTTAGGAAAAACATGTAGCACTCTTCTTATTGAGAAAAATAATGTTACCCACATAATGTTTCTGTATTAAGTGGGGTTTCAAAGTGGTTCAATTGCTGAAAGCTAGTTGAGTTGTACAAACATGGGCTTTTGACCGAATACCACAGAAATAAGATCTAATAGGCCAAAGCAGGTTGATTCCATTGGACACATGCATTTGTGAACAGCATGCTCCCTCCAGGACATTTCCCAAACTGCAGGAGCATTAGAAGCAGAACACATTTAGACATTTAGACAGGTTCTTCTGCCCTCTGCTGGATTTAACAAGTTTTGAAATATTATTACTTTCAGTAGAATCGAGTGTCTGTTCTTACTTTGCCATTTGATAGCGGCCAATTTTATGACTTCCATTTCATTCAAAAGGTTGGCTTACAATAATTGGGACATAAAAAATAATTTAAAGCATGGACAAGCCAACTTGTTCTTGTACTTTGGTCCCAACAATATTAACATTTTTTGAGCAAATCAGATTAACTTTTTGTTAATCTTATTTGTAAACTTTGCATCTTTTCTGCGAGCTGATTGGTTGAGTGAGAGCTGGCCAAAAATACATGTATGTGGAAACCAGGGAGGAATTACAGTCAACGGGGAGGAAGCAACTAGGATTTTATGACATCGTTATTTTTGTGGGTTTAAAGTTCAGTACTCCAGCTCTACCAATGCAATGCCTTTATATTATATGTTAATAATAAATAAACATTTGCATAGGACTTTTTAAAAATTAAAACAGTGTTTACAAAGCGCTGCACAGACAGCATAAAGCAGTAATAAAACAGTCAGATCAAAGAGAAATACAGCAGAATAAAGCAGACAGACAACAAGACAGAAAAAACAACATGAGGTGTAAAACATAAATGTTTGATAAAGGGTTTTAAGAAGTGATTTAAAAGAGGATACTGATGGTGCGAGCTTTATCTCCTCAGGAAGATCGTTTCAAAGCCGAGGAGCTTTATGTATTGTGAATTCTTCTTCCTCTAATTAAAGCTGCAAAGTCTGGCCACATAAACAAAACAAACACACAATTGATGGAAATATGCTTCACATTAACGCAATAGTAAAAACATGGGGAAAGGCAGTTTCACAACACGCAAACAGTTTGAATTAGTAACATAAAAGGCAAATCTGGTCAACTAAAGGAAGAACAACTACAATGCATTTTCCACTACGCCCTGTACTTTTTCAAGCTGCATAAATCTGAAATGCTGCCTCCCCATATTTTGTCCTGACTCTGGGCACCAGTAGGAGGTCAGTCTCTGTGCTCCTCAGAGTACCAGCAGGAGGCTAGTCCCTGTGCTCCTCAGAGTCCCAGCTGGAGGCCATTCCCTGTGCTCCTTAGAGTCCCATCAGGAGACCAATCCCTGTGCTCCTCAGAGTCCCATCAGGAGACCAATATCTGTGCTCCTCAGAGTCCCAGTAGGAGGCCAGTCCCTGTGCTCCTCAGAGTCCCAGCAGAAGGCCAGTCCCTGTGCTCCTCAGAGTCCCAGCATGAGGCCAATCCCTGTGCTCCTCAGAGTCCCAGCAGGAGGCCATTCCTTGTGCTCCTCAGAGTCCCAGCAGAAGGCCAGTCCCTGTGCTCCTCATAGTCCCAGCATGAGACCAATCCGTGTGCTCCTCAGAGTCCCAGCAGGAGGCCAGTCTCTGTGCTCCTCAGAGTCTGCGTTGGCATTTTAGCTCAACAGCTAAGTACATCAGTTAACATTACATTCTTGTATTGAATGGACTTTTGTTTTGTTTTTCCATTTCGAGACAAACAATGAACAAATAGTGGAAATTCAGAATACAAAAGCCTAAATCCAGCAGCCACACCCTTGTCAAATATGCTGTTAAAAATAGTCTTCAATCTTATTAAAGACCTAGTAAGTTTTTGTGGCTATAGAGACTGGGTGTCAAATACAAGGGCTCCACCTACTGGCAGGGCCTTGAACTAATCATTTATTGTGCGGTTTATTTGACATCTGCAGAGTTAAAGCAAATTGGAATAAGTTTTACAACAAACTGTAGCCGTGAAAAGTAGAAGAATAACTAAAGTTGAATGCACAGTGTCTAGTTCAGTCACTTCATGCCATAACTTTTGGCTTTGTTTTTGTGGCTGACAATAGAAAGTGTTTAGTGTTGTGTCAATATAACTGCTTCTAATTATGGTTTATTGTATTTCTCTCACAATAGGCTTGACTGGAGTTGTGTTTAGGGATATTTTCCTCAGTTTTATGATTGCTGAGAACCCTCTGTGTGCATATTGGAATGGCATTTTGAGTAATTGCCTTCACTGAAATGCATTCGGTCTTATTTCACCCTTTTAAAAAATATGATTATTGGCTTGTCACAAAGAAAAAGAACCAAAAAGAATAGAAATAATGATTTGTAAACTCTCATTTAGATTAGTTGTTCCAGATTTGACAAATTGCCTATTTTTCTTATTGTCCTTTTTCAAAGCACACGTTCAAAGATATAACAGGTGAAAACCTAGGTATGAACTTCTGAGTTTTTGGAATTCTTTTTAAAAATGTTTTATAGTAGTTTTTTTAGTGTGCTAAAATGTAAAAAAAGACAAAAAAAGTTGTTACCCATGAATTTAATCAAAACAAAAATATAAATATGTTTTATATTATAAATAAAAATAATAATAAATCAAACTAAATACATAAAACAAATAAAGTAAATGAAATAAGTATAATAAATAAAATAAATAAAATAAATAAAATAAATAAAATAAATAAAATAAATAAAATAAATAAAATAAATAAAATAAATAAAATAAATAAAATAAATAAATAAAATAAAATAAATAGAATAAATGAAACTACTAAAACAAAATATAACAAAATACACTAAATGCAAGCAAAGTGAAATATGCACCTTACATCATCAACCGCAGCATCTGTCTTCATCTGAATTGGAAACAAACATGAAGTCATAGGTCGCCGCAGATAACAGACCACCTACGCTTTCCTCAAGTCCTCACACTAAAGGAAACTGCAGTGGCGCATCCCAGTGACCTCCAACCACCACTTAACCTGTCATGGAAATAACAGATAAGATGCAAAATCTAATCTATTAACGTTCCAGGCTTCTAAGTGAAGAACGTTACATTTTCAACTCAAGGGATGTGGAAAGTGATGGGATTACATAAAGATCCAATAGGCCTCAGTGCATAATTAGTGAGCTGAGGCAGAAACCTGAAATATTTCTCCTGACAGCCAATGAAAAGATTAAGATGGCGTGTTTACTGGCATGTGAAAAATGTAGACTTTTAACAGTAATTAATGTCTTGGAATGGAGAGAGAGATGATTTATATCTACAGAGTATCTTTGTATGTGTTTTCTTTTTAATGTCTGGGATTACAAGTAAATATTGATATTTTAACAACAAAAAACTATGTGTGGGAATGCATGAAGGTACTGAGTAAAAAGAGAAATTGTGTGAAAAAGAAGTTTAAACTTGAATTTTTTCACTCAATTTAAGTTAAACTTCCAGGCTTCAGAATGAAAATCGGCCCTATTGCCATGGCGATTAACAAATTTATCTTTTGAATGAGGAAAATGTCATCAAATTGTTGGAGTATAATCCTCTCCTCATCCTACTACATCTGTCGTCATTGTGACTTCAGCTGTTGTCTGTTCATTGCTATTCACCCAGTGCCCCATTGTCTGTTTCATGCCGTGATGATAGGACTCCGGTCTGCGCCTTTCACAGACCAGAGCCACAACCCACTTTACAATTGTTGTGGGCCCTTTTCCTGTCACGTTTTGGTGTGGGATCACCATACAGGAGGCGTATGCAAGACCTATTGTACATGTTTTTAGTGGTAGGGGAAACTGAAGCACCTGGAGGAAACCTACGCAGACACAGGGAAAACATGCAAACTCCACTCAGGATGGCCTGGAGGTGGAGTTTGTATTAAATTGACCTCCTGGCCTTTCATGAATTCTAATATTACGGGCAAGTCCGGCCTTCCCTTCTCTTAGCTATAGCTCAAAATCCACAATGCCGTCCAGTTTAACCAATCAAGTGATGCCAAGAGCTGTCAATCATCGGCGCGCATGCTCAGTTGTTTGTTTTCACCAAGCCACAGAATCAAGCCTCCATTAGGCTCTGGAACTACATGAGAACTGAACAAAGAATTCTGAACATCCGCGCTGAGTTACCCATTTATATACTGAACCTACATCCATAATCAGATCCTCTGCAGATGTGTCCTATGATGTTCAATTAATGTTAATAGTTACTTCTAACTATTAATCCTACCGCGATCGCTTTTTTTGTGCATTAAAACATTATTTTTGTTATGAAAACGTTATCAAATAATTCTGAAAGCCTCCGTGCATGTGTGATAATAATGTATATGTATAATGTTAACATTTAAATGTGTTGATTGATTGTTACAGAAACGGAGGCGTAGACCAATCAGAAAGGAAGGGGGAGGGGGCTTGGGTCGTTTTCTTTTTTCAAATCATGTACCTCTCTCCCTTTTTTCTGACAAACTCCAGACAATCACTTTAAGTATGAACTGTGCTATACAAATAAACTCGCCTTGCCAGGTATTTTGATGGTGTATGTTACAGGCTTCCAACTTGTATAGACAAGGACAAAATAATGATATCCCCTCTCTCCGGGGAGTGTAAAGGGTGTTATAGAAATATGAATGGCATAATGAATATCACAGTTTACACCTCCTTAATGTGAGTTTAAATTTTCGTTTACTTTTTTTCATATCAATAATCATTTCTCAATATCTGGTTCGCATCAGAAAGTGGCGTTCTGTGATGCGATATTCAAAGGAACGACAGCCCCTTCTTTCTTTGATGCTCGTCTGACTTTACACAAAGTTGGAGCAGCTTTGAAGGTGGATCACACAGGAGCAGACTGACACCAGGCTGATAGCAGCAGATCAAAGACACCTGTTTGTCGATTGCAATCTAACGTGATACAATCTCATCCAAAGTGACTCTTTTGTAGGCAAGGCAAGTTTATTTGTGTTGCACAGTTCATACTCAAGGCAACTCAAAGTGCTGATAAAAACAAGATATCAACATATAAACAATCACACAAGGCATGAATAATCACAGTGCATTCAAAAGAGTGGAGATATAATCCCTCGGTTTCATGCAGAGCTCAACAGAACTGTTTTAAACCTGGATTTAGAAGCCTGTCTTACATTTTCAGGAAGACTAAATCTGAAATGCGGCCTCCACATGTTTATTTAATATGTAATGTTATTCAATTTGTAATGTTATTTATTTGAGTTATTAAAATTATTTACTATATACATTTGTATTTATTTATTCATATTAATTATATATATGTTGGTAATACTTTACATTACGGGCCGGTAAGTCCATGGTACTTACAGTGGTACTTCTAGGTACTTATTGTGGTACTTACAGTGGTACTTATTGTGGTACTTACAGAGGTACTTACAGTGGTACTTCTAGGTACTTATTGTGGTACTTACAGAGGTACTTACAGTGGTACTTCTAGGTACTTATTGTGGTACTTACAGAGGTACTTACAGTGGTACTTCTAGGTACTTATTGTGGTACTTCTAGGTACTTATTGTGGTACTTACAGAGGTACTTACAGTGGTACTTACAGTGGTACTTATTGTGGTACTTACAGTGGTACTTATTGTGGTACTTACAGAGGTACTTACAGTGGTACTTCTAGGTACTTACAGAGGTACTTACAGTGGTACTTATTGTGGTACTTCTAGGTACTTATTGTGGTACTTACAGTGGTACTTACAGAGGTACTTACAGTGGTACTTCTAGGTACTTATTGTGGTACTTACAGAGGTACTTACAGTGGTACTTATTGTGGTACTTACAGTGGTACTTATTGTGGTACTTACAGTGGTACTTATTGTGGTACTTCTAGGTACTTATTGTGGTACTTACAGAGGTACTTATTGTGGTACTTATTGTGGTACTTCTAGGTACTTATTGTGGTACTTACAGAGGTACTTACAGTGGTACTTATTGTGGTACTTACAGTGGTACTTACAGAGGTACTTACAGTGGTACTTATTGTGGTACTTATTGTGGTACTTATTGTGGTACTTATTGTGGTACTTATTGTGGTACTTATTGTGGTACTTATTGTGGTACTTATTGTGGTACTTATTGTGGTACTTATTGTGGTACTTACAGAGGTACTTACAGAGGTACTTACAGAGGTACTTACAGAGGTACTTACAGAGGTACTTACAGAGGTACTTACAGAGGTACTTACAGAGGTACTTACAGTGGTACTTCTAGGTACTTATTGTGGTACTTACAGAGGTACTTATTGTGGTACTTACAGAGGTACTTACAGTGGTACTTCTAGGTACTTATTGTGATAATTCTAGATACAGCTGTAACTTAGTAATTCAAGGATACTACAGCATTATTCCTATGTAGTAAATGTGGTACTTCTACATACATACATACAGAGGTCATTTGTAGGATTGTTTGACTATAAAACATAAAACAACATTATGTAAAACAAACGTCTGCTAAGTACCAGGTACTTAGCAGCAAGTACTAGGTACTTAGCAGCAAGTACTAGGTACTTAGCAGCAAGTACTAGGTACTTAGCAGCAAGTACTAGGTACTTAGCAGCAAGTACTAGGTACTTAGCAGCAAGTACTAGGTACTTAGCAGCAAGTACTAGGTACTTAGCAGCAAGTACTAGGTAATTACCATAGAAACTGGCCCATAATAAGACAAAGGACTTTAACATAAGTACCAGTGATAACTCCAGTAATTATACAGTAAGTACCAGGTAATTACCATAGGGACTGGCCCATAATAAGACAAAGGACTTTAACATAAGTACCAGTGATAACACCAGTAATTATATAGTAAGTACCAGGTACTTACCATAGGGACTGGCCCATAATAAGACAAAGGACTTTAACATAAGTACCAGTGATAACACCAGTAATTATACAGTAAGTACTAGGTAATTACCATAGGAACTGGCCCATAATAAGACAAAGGACTTAACCATAAGTACCAGTGATAACACCAGTAATTATACAGCAAGTACCAGGTACTTACCGGTAAGTACCATGTACTTACCATAGGGACTGGCCCATATTAAGACAAATAACTTCTATATAAGTACCAGTGATAACACCAGTAATTATACAGCAAGTACCAGGTACTTACCGGTAAGTACCATGTACTTACCATAGGGACTGGCCCATATTAAGACAAATAACTTCTATATAAGTACCAGTGATAATACCAGTAATTATACAGCAAGTACCAGGTACTTACCGGTAAGTACCAGGTACTTACCATAGGGACTGGCCCATAATAAGACAAAGGACTTTAACACAAGTACCAGTGATAACACCAGTAATTATACAGTAAGTACCAGGTACTTACCATAGGGACTGGCCCATAATAAGACAAAGGACTTTAACATAAGTACCAGTGATAATACCAGTAATTATACAGCAAGTACCAGGTACTTACCATAGTACTGGCCCATATTAAGACAAAGGACTTTAACGACCAGCATCTAGTGTGTGTATCCATTATTTTAAACCGACATGCAAACACAAACATGGTGTAAAAGGATAGTTGAATAGTTGTGAGCCCACAACGGTGTAGACTTTGGTTCAGTTTTAGTAAATTTGCCAAGTTCACATCTCTGATGAGCATAAATCACATCAAAAGCACACAATGACCACACGCCTCGCTGACCGCGATTGCTCATAAAAGCGAGCGCAGAGCACGCACGGGGACATGAGCACCTACCTGGTCAGTTAAGCCTCCACCAAACGGTAAATTATAGCTATCCGTTACCTTTATAGGTTGGCTTGCACTCACATTTCATGCCGCTATTGTCCAATACTAATTATCATTGGAAAACCTACATTTAGATTCGGTGCTCATGTCTCATGCACAGGTGCGCTGCGTCAATGCAACTTTGTAGCGTAGGCTGATGCATTAGCCCGCTGCCCATCACTACTTCATGAATCCAAGCGGCAATAAAGGTAAACATGCAATTTAGTGTATTGGCCTACTGTCCGTGGCTCAACCAGTGCAGTTTATGCCCTCCCCCCTCCTGTTTTTATATTGCAGAATTAGATGAGTCATGTGAATTATATTTTCCCACGTCAAAATGGTGAATTTCCATGAAAGGCGACAGATTTGCATGCATGTTTGATGCATGCTCTGTCTGATTCTTCTGCTTTTGATGACTGTTGTCAGCCAGGGGAAAAGAGCACTGGCTTGTGGACTTTAGAAAACCATTCAGTCATCATTCTTCACTCCACCGCCATGGCATTGTTCAAAGTTTGCCTCTGCAAGAAAAAGGTAAAATACATGTTGAAAAATTATTAGCCAGGACTGTAGCCAAGATTTTACAAATACTAAGGTTCAGTTCCTGTGCTCATTAAACATTTACCTTTACCTACAATAAATAAATCCATGGCTACAACCATGCATTTATTAACAGCATGTGGACATCATTATTACTTACTTTTTTTTGTGCTCATTGTTGTTGTTCTCTCGACCTGATAATTAAAAGCAGAACATGTGTTAACAACCTCGACTTTATTAGCATATTAATATTTAATATTGTTAATCTGATTAAGTTTTTTAGAAAGTTTGCATTAGCGACAATGACAGAACGCGCTGAGCATTCTGAGGCCTACTTTTGTAAAGTGTCCTGACTGCTTCATTGGCCCACATTCACACGCGGTCTTTCAAACACAGACTGAAGCCAGTTGGGTAACACTACTGTTAAGAATCAGACTCAGGCAAATTGGGATCTTTGTACGACAAAGCCTCCTGGCTGGTTTATTCACAAAATGGTCGTTAATTTCAGACAGAACAAAAGACACATATACATTATATATGGAAATCTACGTCATCATAGAAAAGGCCAAACCTTCGGCACCAAATAGCCTAAACAACGAAAGTCTCTGTGGTCCTTGAGACCTCCACAAGGCCAGGTTATTAATACTATTTTGTCTTGCATTTGTCCACCTGTGCAGTACATAGGTCACTGTTTACCACACTACTACTATAGTAATATTATGTGCGTTGCTACATAGACAATTCGTTTATGCTCTCATATCATTGTGCTTTTGGTACAATCATAGTTACTGTCTGGTGTTGCTCCTCTGACTAGCGGTTCAGAGGGCATATGCCTCCGTGAAGTAACACCTGTGATAAAAAGTACAGACAAGAGCACATGCGTTGAGCTGCGTTTACTTCAAGAGGATTGATTCTTCCTCATTTGCAATCAATCAGAAAATGTACATTTACATTTTTTTCCATATCCACAATAACACGAACTAAATCCATTTTTAACAAGAGCTTTTACATTAAATTAATTACTGTTTTTTAATATTTGAATTTACAAAAAAAAACAAAGAAATAGTCTCAATTATTCTCGGTGCTTGTGTACTAATTTAAATGTCCACAAGGTGGCACCAGACTCAGAACTGGACCATGTGCTTTTTTGCACTTACAATACTGTCTACTGATAATTGTTTAAACAATCAAATAAACTCAACAAAACAGTAATACATGAAATAAGTTTCATAAATGTTCACAAATGCCACTACTCATGTGGTTCTTGTACCATAAAGTGGTGTGGTTCAAGTTTATCCACGTCGCAATTTCCCTACCATGACCATTAGCTTAGCAGGTTAGCATAAAAAAAACGAGACACATATTCACACAAACCATCACACAAACTTCACTCTACACATTACCACGGTTCACAATACACTCCTAAGACACCTGATAACTCTAACAATTGGCATCAACATGTGTTTTTAACGTTTTACCAACCTGTGATAAAAAGTACAGACAAGAGCACATGCGTTGAGCTCATAATACATCCATGGTTGAGCTGCGTTTACTTCAAGAGGATTGATTCTTCCTCTGCAGCGCTCAGTCTACTTTCTACCCACTCTGCGCGATATGCGCCAACTACTGGTCACGGGAGGAACTGCACTTAAAACAATATAGAGATTGTAGTAATCACATGAATAGCTACTAAACAAACAAAAATAAAGTTCTCAATAACAAAATAAAAATGAGGGGTGCCTGTTAATCATTTTGCTCTATTTCCAATCCTCTACACTCTCCCCCACTTAATTTAAATGTCTCCTGTTAAGTACCTGGTACTTGCTGTTAAGTACCTGGTACTTGCTGTTAAGTACCTGGTACTTGCTGGTAAGTACCTGGTACTTGCTGGTAAGTACATGGTATACTATATAATTACTGGTATTATCACTAGTACTTATGGGTAAGTCCTTTGTCTTATTATGGGCCAGTTCCTATGGTAAGTACCTGGTACTTGCTGTATAATTACTGGTGTTATCACTGGTACTTATGGTGAAGTCTTTGACATATTACCAAGTCATTTGTATGTGGCTAAGTCCTTTGTCTGTGGCTAGTACCAGGTACTACCTGGTACTTACTGTGCTGCCAAGTACCTGGTACTTGCTGCCAAGTACCTGGTACTTGCTGCCAAGTACCTGGTACTTGCTGCCAAGTCTTACTGGTCTGTTAATGTGTAATTCTTGTTACTTGGGTTGGGTACCTAGTTCTTGCAGTGTTTCCCTTGTCCTTGAAACTTGTTTTGAAATATGCATTAAATGTATTTATACTGTCCTTTCTGTGCTACTTATTCCATATTAATAAAGACGTTTGTTTTACATAATGTTGTTTTATGTTTTATAGTCAAACAATCCTACAAATGACCTCTGTATGTATGTATGTAGAAGTACCACATTTACTACATAGGAATAATGCTGTAGTATCCTTGAATTACTAAGTTACAGCTGTATCTAGAATTATCACAATAAGTACCTAGAAGTACCACTGTAAGTACCTCTGTAAGTACCACAATAAGTACCTCTGTAAGTACCACAATAAGTACCTAGAAGTACCACTGTAAGTACCACTATAAGTACCACTGTAAGTACCTCTGTAAGTACCACAATAAGTACCACTGTAAGTACCTCTGTAAGTACCACAATAAGTACCACTGTAAGTACCTCTGTAAGTACCACAATAAGTACCACTGTAAGTACCACTGTAAGTACCACAATAAGTACCACTGTAAGTACCTCTGTAAGTACCACAATAAGTACCACTGTAAGTACCTCTGTAAGTACCACAATAAGTACCACTGTAAGTACCACTGTAAGTACCACAATAAGTACCACTGTAAGTACCTCTGTAAGTACCACAATAAGTACCACTGTAAGTACCTCTGTAAGTACCACAATAAGTACCACTGTAAGTACCTCTGTAAGTACCACAATAAGTACCTAGAAGTACCACTGTAAGTACCACAGTAAGTACCTCTGTAAGTACCACAATAAGTACCACTGTAAGTACCTCTGTAAGTACCACAATAAGTACCACTGTAAGTACCTCTGTAAGTACCACAATAAGTACCTAGAAGTACCACTGTAAGTACCATGGACTTACCGGCCCGTAATGTAAAGTGTTACCTATATGTTTTATTGCATTTCTTTTATTTAAGCATTTACAGTCACTAATTGCAACAAACATGTTTTTAAGACCTTGAATCTTTGCAGGTCAGGAAAATTACTGAAACGCAAAAACACTCAAATTCCACTGGTTTAAAAGGTGGTGGAAAACTACAAAGGGCAATTTTTTACACAAATGTACAGTGGAGTTCAGGAGGTCGGCACGTCTCTCAGCGATGACACATGGTATGTTCACAGATGTACAGACGCTGGCGGGCCGCGGCAAACATACTTTATGACTATTAAACACTCAATATTTACTCAGCACTGTCTGAAAGGCCCTGAGGACATGACCACTGCAGAGGATTGAAGTGTATCTAGAATTCTGACTGCAGTGAGTAGTGTCTTCGTGTGTGTTTTAAAATCCTAAGCATTTATCATTGTGTGTGGCCAAACCTCATCTACACTGCAAAAAATGATGAAATATGAGGTAATAATTGCTTGAATTTAGTGGTTTTTATCTCAATTTGAGTACATTCTGACTGTCTTAAAACAAGATTTGCCAACGGGACAAAACCATTTAGGCCTAATTCAAGAACTGTTGCATTTTTTTGTCATTCCGAGTGATATTCTTAAAACAAGAACGTTATGCTTAATTGACCCATTGTTAAATCTTCTTTTAAGGCAGTCAAAATGCACCCAAATTTAGATAAATCTGATAAATTTGAGCAATTTTTGACTTATTTCTCATCCCTTTTTCTCATCACCTGTCTGTGACGTGAAGTCCTCTGATGGGAAACCACTGGGAAAAGAGTAACTATTTATTCATTTAATTTTATGCTTGAATAAGGCTGAAACTGATACATAGATGCATGCAAACATACAGTACCTTGCAAAAGTATTCGGCCCCCTTGAACCTTTCAACATTTCGCCACATTTCAGGCTTCAAACATAAAGATATAAAAATATTTTTTTTTTGTCAAGAATCAACAACAAGTGGGACACAATCGTGAAGTGGAACGAAATGTATTGGATAATTTAAACTTTTTTTAAAAATAAAAAACTGAAAAGTGGGGCGTGCAATATTATTCGGCCCCCTTGCGCTAATACTTTGTAGCGCCACCTTTTGCTGCAATTACAGCTGCAAGTCGCTTGGGGTATGTCTCTATCAGTTTAGCACATCGAGAGACTGGAATTCTTTCCCATTCTTCCTTGCAAAACAGCTCGAGCTCAGTGAGGTTGGATGGAGAGCGTTTGTGAACAGCAGGCTTCAACTCTTCCACAGATTCTCGATTGGATTCAGGTCTGGACTTCGACTTGGCCATTCTAACACCTGGATACGTCTATTTGTGAACCATTCCATTGTAGATTTGGCTTTATGTTTTGGATCATTGTCCTGTTGGAAGATAAATCTCCGTCCCAGTCTCAGGTCTTTTGCAGACTCCAACAGGTTTTCTTCCAGAATGGTCCTGTATTTGGCTCCATCCATCTTCCCATCAATTTTAGCCTTCTTCCCTGTCCCTGCTGAAGAAAAGCAGGCCCAAACCATGATGCTGCCACCACCATGTTTGACAGTGGGGATGGTGTGTTCAGGGTGATGAGCTGTGTTGCTTTTACGCCAAACATATCGTTTTGCATTGTGGCCAAAAAGTTCGATTTTGGTTTCATCTGACCAGAGCACCTTCTTCCACATGTTTTGTGTGTCCCCCAGGTGGCTTGTGGCAAACTTTAAACAAGACTTTTTATGGATATTTTTGAGAAATGGCTTTCTTCTTGCCACTCTTCCATAAAGGCCAGATTTGTGCAGTGCACGACTGATTGTTGTCCTATGGACAGACTCTCCCACCTCAGCTGTAGTTATCTGCAGTTCATCCAGAGTGATCATGGGCCTCTTGACTGCATCTCTGATCAGTCTTCTCCTTGTTTGAGATGAAAGTTTGGAGGGACAGCCGGGTCTTGGTAGATTTGCAGTATAGCAAACTCCTTCCATTTCAATATAATTGCTTGCACGGTGCTCCTTGAGATGTTTAAAGCTTGGGAAATCTTTTTGTATCCAAATCCGGCTTTAAACTTCTCCACAACAGTATCTCGGACCTGCCTGGTGTGTTCCTTTGTCTTCATGGTTCTCTCTGCGCTTTAAACAGAACCCTGAGACTATCAAAGAGCAGGTGCATTTATACAGAGACTTGATTACACACAGGTGCATTCTATTTATCATCATCAGTCATTTAGGACAACATTGGATCATTCAAAGATCCTCACTGAACTTCTGGAGTGAGTTTGCTGCACTGAAAGTAAAGGGGCCGAATAATATTGCACGCCCCACTTTTCAGTTTTTTATTTGTTAAAAAAGTTTAAATTATCCAATACATTTCGTTCCACTTCACGATTGTGTCCCACTTGTTGTTGATTCATGACAAAACATTTAAATTTTATATCTTTATGTTTGAAGCCTGAAATGTGGCGAAATGTTGAAAGGTTGAAAGGGGGCCGAATACTTTCGCAAGGTACTATATGTTTGCATGCATCTATGTGTCAGTGTTCAGCCTTATTCAAGCATAAAATTACTGTACATATGTACAAGCTGTACACATGTTGTGATATTATACAGATGTAGGCCTACGTATTGTCTTTATACATACACATAGCTGGACTCAAGCCTCCCTTTTAAAACTTTGTTGCAGCCTGTGTAAATGTAATAAATGTAAATGTATGTAGTATCCCAGTATGGGAACTTTGTCCTTTGCATTTGACCCATCCTAGTACAGAGAAGACCCATGTCCAGATGTTGATTCCTGGTTTGTTCAGGAGCTCATTCCCACTGCGCAAACGCCCTTTCCTCACACGCTGAACTGGTAATTGACCTGTTGCTTACATTTGGGTCAAGTGAAGAGGATTATGAAACCACAAGCAAGTCACACGCGAGACAATGCTGTCAAAGCCGTCATTTTATATGTTACATTTTCTCTGCATGGATAACATGCTTGTTATAGTCAATTATAATGCAATTCCCTGGGGTTGTGTGACATTAGAAGACAGATGTTTGTTTTGACACGCTCCTGTCTTCTCCGTGGTGAAAAGCTGATGCAGGCCCAAACAACACACCAACCTTTCTTAGTGTTGTGCCGTGTCGACACAGCCGCTCAACACTGGTCAAAAAACATGGGGTTGATTGAATTGATTGGGGCTGGCTGGAGGGGATGACGGCAATGCCAGGAGCATTCTTTACCCAAGTTACTGCTCACATGTGGAATCCAAGGTTTTGTACGCTTTTGGCTGATGTAGCTTGAGCAGAAACCAGCAGCCGAGTGGCTACGCTGACACCAGATCATTCAGAGCAAGGGCACAAGTGGGAACTATAGGACTTCAATTCAATTTATTTTAGTTCAACCTGGAGAGACTACAAGAGACGAGATGCGTTTAAGAGTTGTTTATTTTATGATTGAGTTTGTTTATTGGTTTGGAGCTTAGGCCCAGGCTGTGGCCGTGCTCTGAAGAGATCTGCGCCTGGGTGCAGATCATGATCCCCCGGGGCCTAGACACTGGTGGTGGCAACAAGGCAAGGTGAATGTGAGAGTGAAGAAATCCTGAGGCGGAGGTGGGGAGGAGGTGGTTGCAGCTTGAAGTCCGTTTGGTGAGCTGTGCTCTGCTTTGCTCTTAAACGCTGGCTTGATTGACACGGCTGAGTAGTGGTAGACTAACGTAGGTAGTCTACCATACTGAACCTCCGCTTAAGCTCCATTTCAACCTGGAGAGACTACAAGAGACGAGATGCGTTTAAGAGTTGTTTATTTTATGATTGAGTTTGTTTATTGGTTTGGAGCTTAGGCCCCGGCTGTGGCCGTGCTCTGAAGAGATCTGCGCCTGGGTGCAGATCATGATCCCCAAAAAGAGAGCTTGGCTAGCGATGCGTTTGCCATGACTTGGTTGCTGCATTTATGGAAGGCACATGGTGTGAGTGACTGTTTCCGTGCGCGAGCTCGGCTCTAGCGCTAGGCGTTGGCACGCGCACGAGCTCGGCTCAAGTGCGCGGCGTAATGTCCGTGCGCGAGCTTGGCTCTAGCGCTAGGCGTTGGCACGCGCACGAGCTCGGCTCAAGTGCGCGGCTCAAGTGCGCGGCGTAATGTCCGTGCGCGAGCTCGGCTCAAGCGCTAGGCGTTGGCACGCGCACGAGCTCGACTCGAGTGCGCGGCGTAATGTCCGTGCGCGAGCTCGGCTCTAACGCTAGAAGTTGGCACGCGCACGAGCTCGGCTCGAGTGCGTGGCGTAATGTCCGTGCGCGAGCTCGGGTCTAGCGCTAGGCGTTGGCACGCGCACGAGCTCGGCTCGAGTGCGCGGCATGCTGGAAATGAGGAGTTGCCACCACCAGGAGATGCATACGTACTTATATGAGAGGAGGCGCTGGGCTGCCAGAACGGATGAATGTGGTAGAGAACCGGGGACCGAGCTCCTGGAGAGATGATTGAGGGAGTCCCAGGGCAGCAGTCCAAGTGGCTGCTCCTATCCGGAAGGAGTGGCGGGTGTAGAGAAAGGAAGAGAGGTTACATGCAGGGAGCAGAGGTTTTGAATTTGTTCAGACCAGGGGGTCGTCGAGGGATTGTTTAAGGAGTAATTATAGTCTATGAATGTTGATAAAATGTCCATAGATGTTGTAGAATGGTAAAATATCCTGGATCATCACCACGGGCCTTCTAGTTGGACACTAACTGTCCAGACCCTCCTGCATGGCAAGGAAAACTCACAAAACCCCGTGGGGAAAAAAGTGAGAAACCTTCGGAAGACCCTACATTGAGAGAGGGAATCCACTCCACGGACAGACAGGCTAGTCGTCCAGGACCTAAACTACAGAACAAGGACCATGCCAATACTCCTTTAAGGATCTTCTTATGAGGGTGGAGCAGTGTGACTCGAAGTGGATTTTAGAGAATGTATTTAATGCCGATGTAGATGAGGCAGTGACGGCAGTACCCGCGATGCTGATGTCCAGAGACTGAGAGTGTGCAGTGAGAGGGAAAGGAGAATGCTGAATGAAGGATGAACTGCTGGTGTTTAGAGCGCTGATATTCGAACATGATTCCACTTTGGGAGACTAGAAGGTGAAAATGACATTCATGAAGTACACTTACCCAGGAAGATTGATGTTCGATAGGAGATCTCTGGACCCCCAAAAACCAACGCACGAGGGCCCGGTCAGAATGAGGGCCAGGGTGCGTCAGGTAAGGCGAAGCGTGAGACAGGCCCGGCGGCAGGAGCCGCACCAGGAGACCAGGAGAGAATATGCCTGGGGAACATGAGAAGGAGCACCGCCTACAGCCACTCAGAGTGCACGCAAACCGTGGCGGGCAGTGCTGCACACCAAAAGCCAATGAGTGCGGCCTGGGGAAGATAGCCGGCCAGGTTTGAAGGCCACGCCGAACAGTACTCATGCAGTCTTAGCAGGCCAGCGTTGCAGCAGGCCACCGTCGCGGCGTTGTAGCAGAGCTTTGGTGCGGCGTTGCGGCATCGCGTTCCAGCGAAGCTGAAAAGAGAAACCTCGAACCACTATCACTCGAGTGAAAAGGACCAACGGGCAGTGTCAGACCGCGTCTTCAGTCAGACCACGTCTTCAGTCAGACCACGTCTTCAGTCAGACCACGTCTTCAGTCAGACCGCGTCTTCAGTCAGGCCACGTCTTCAGTCAGACCACGTCTTCAGTCAGACCGCGTCTTCAGTCAGACCACTGACCTGATCCTTCGATGCCGGCTCTTCCCGTCATTGTGAACCAGAACTCTCCTAGCGTTGGATTGTTCACCCACCAATAGGGAATGCGAGTCCATGGTCAACACTGGTTCCACGATGAATGGATGAGAGCACACGAATGCGTCGAAGCATGAGGTCGAGAATGCGGCAGGAGGCGGACACCGACGTGGAAGCGTGTGCGGCGACCGACGTACGCCGATGAAGCGTGCGGCCACCGACGTGTGCTGCGATGAAGCGTGCTGCGTCAAAGCGTGCTGCGTCAAAGCGTGCTGCGTCAAAGCGTGCGGCGTCGTTGAAGCGTGCTGCGTCAAAGCGTGCGGCGTCGTTGAAGCGTGCTGCGTCAAAGCGTGCGGCATTGTTGAAGCGTGCTGCGTCAAAGCGTGCGGCGTCGTTGAAGCGTGCTGCGTCAAAGCGTGCGGCGTCGTTGAAGCGTGCTGCGTCAAAGCGTGCGGCGTCGTTGAAGCGTGCTGCCTCAAAGCGTGCTGCCTCAAAGCGTGCGCCGTCGTTGAAGCGTGCGCCGTCGTTGAAGCGTGCTGCATCAAGGCGTGCAGCGTCGTTGCGGCGTCCAAGCGAGCGGCGTCCAAGCGAGCGGTGTCCAAGCGAGCGGCGTCCAAGCGAGCGGTGTCCAAGCGAGCGGTGTCCAAGCGAGCGGCGTCCAAGCGAGCGGCGTCCAAGCGGGCGGCGTCCAAGCGAGCGGGATTAACTGACACGCCGCACGCAGTTCAGTACAGTTCATGGTAGTGCGGAAAACAACGAAACCGACACTGTACCGTGAGTGGAGGCAGGGAGAAGGGTGGACAGAGGCAGCAGACAACGGCAGGCAGACAGAAGTCCCGTTCCCGGTATGGAAGCGGCAGGGTGCGCGGAGTAACGCCTGGCCGCGAGCAGCAGCGGCCACGGAGAGACGAGCGGCAGCGAGTCCGCAGGAGAGGACCCGCGGTGAGCCGCGGTGGAGACACAGCGACCATGGCGCGCAGCCCCCAACATGTGATGTGGAAGAGGAGCCGCGACCATGCAGGACGAACAATGTGCGAGGCGTGAGTAAACAAAGTGACGAAGAGCAACCCATTGCAGCTTGAAGTCCGTTTGGTGAGCTGTGCTCTGCTTTGCTCTTAAACGCTGGCTTGATTGACACGGCTGCGGGGAGTTGATTAAGACAGGCTGAGTAAGGCGTGGTCAAGCCTGGTGTGATAACGTAGGTAGTCTACCATACTGAACCTCCGCTTAAGCTCCATTATAGCCCTAAATCCCAACAGTTGTCTCGGGGGACTGTTACAACATATTTGATTCACCAACAACGGTTTGAAATTGGGCAATAATAACAAAAACATAGGAACCTTTTGCTCATAGGGAGTGGGATGACGAATGTCCATAAATGTTAATAAATGTCATAAAATGTACTTAAATGTCCTGGATCATCGCTGTCCTCAGACCCTTCTGCATCGGCAAGGAACGACCAGTGGGAATGAAGTGAGAAACCTTGGGGAGGCCCGCATTGAGAGAGAGGGATCCGGACTGGCTATTGATCCAGAACTCGAGCTATCGCATTATTAATTTACCAGATTTTTTTGTTCTCCTCCTACAGGTACTCCTGCACTGCAAAAAATGATCAAATATGAGGTAATAAATGCCTGAATCAAGTGGTTTTTATCTTAATTTGAGTACATTTTGACTTGCCAATTGGATAAGCCAATGAGTCTTATTTCAAACACTTTTTCTCATTCCAAAGGAGACATTTTTTGCATCTTTTAAAAACAAGATCATTTTGCTTGTTGCATTTGCAAATGTTAAGGCAGTCAAAATGTCCTCAAATTAAGATACATTTTGTCAAATTTGAGCAGTTTTTGACTTACTTTTCATTTGGCCTGAATTCGTATGTAAAGATACCTCAGTGCAACGAGTGCAAACTGTTGTGTCCTTAGGCAAGACACTTCACCCACATTACCCATGAATGCTTGTGAATAATTGGTGGTTAGGTGGTTACTCAGAGGTACTGATACTACAACTGCACCTACGGAGTGATAGAATGTATTTAAAAGCCTTTTTGAGTATCCAAAAAGTGCTATATGGATCTGATGCTTTACTATTATTAGTCATAATTACAATTCAAAAAAACATTTGTTGTTGCTTTTTCAGACGAGGAACTTATGAAATCCAGCACCAGTGCAGTGCCTTGTGCAGACATGCAGGCTATTTGCTATAGGGACATGGCTGGAATGTACTCTGCAAACTTGATGAACATTGAGGACCACACATCAATGTCACACAGCGTTACAAAAGTTGGGTCCACAGAGAGTTGCACAGTTTTATGGAAAATACCAAGTGTAGTTCTTTTGCCGTGTAGAAAGACTTGAATGCAGTGAAAGCCCAAAAATGTGTCCTCAGATTGTTGATTGCATGTTGGTATATTTGATTATATATCTATTATTAGGTTGTTCCCGTGCAAAACTTTCCCTAATTAAAGCTGGGGAATCTAACTTCCAAATCCAAAAACATTCAAATGAATGTAACAATGCAATAAATAAATCTAACTAGTCGAGCTCTATCCATCTCCATCCAACTTAAAACAGTTTTGTCCTAGCTTTCACTTGCATGTATTTTTACGTCTGTCAAAAGAGAGGACCAGGAGAACCCTTGATTCTTGAGAGCAGCTTCAGTGACACACTGATCCACCCTCGCTGTGTGAAGGAGAGGATTCGCAGGTCTTTCCTCCCTGCTGCTGTCAGACTGTACAATGAGAACTGATGAGCCTGTACATATGCCATCCACCTGTACTGATAAGTCACTTTACCTGCTGCTGCTGTTATTATTATTATTATTATGATCAATATTATTACCACTTCCATTTATTCTGGTCATATTCTCTAATACTAAAGTACAATATATATATGTTTTTTACCATGCATTTATTTTCACAAGTTTTCTTTTAACACATTACTGAAAGGAGTTTTTTTTTTTTTCAAATACAATTACAAACCCATCCATCCATCCATTTTCTTCCCCTTAATGAGGGTGGCAGTCAGAGCTGCACCCAGTACACAGAGCACCAGTCCCTCACTGATCCTCCGGCAGGTGGTGAGTCCACAGGAGCCTTGATTTTTCAGCGGGGGCTTTAAGTAAATTGGGTTTAAGTGTCTTGCCCAAGGACACAACAACAGCAGACATCAGTGGGAGTCTTGAAGTAGGTCTTGTGGTGGGCTCGACCCCACGACCTTCAGGTCCTAGCCCAATGCTCTACCAACTGAGCCCCCATTTAATTTGTTCTTCTTTTTTTTTTGTTAAAATAAAAAGTAAATATTTTGCACTCTACACCTCTCATTTCATTACATAGAGCTTGTTTGTTTTGAAAATAATCAAGTACAAAAATTAATCATCTTTAAATAGTAAATGTGAAACCTCATGCTAACTACGGTGTATACGCAACTTACTTATCGTTCACTCAATTGCAATTATAGCCCCAGAGTTTATTATCCTGTATTTTATTCTATTATATGTATAGATCTGTTCTCTTAAATAATGGATCCTGTTGGATGTGTGCATATGTGCGCAAGTGCTCTTTATTTCGCCCTCTATTCTGATATAATTTGCGCAAAACAATGACACTGAAATTTCCCCTCTGAGGGACGAATAAAGGTCCTCTCATCTTATCCTAAATCATTCATCTTTCCCAAAGCACTACTCGTACGAGAGGATGACACCCCGTATTGTCCATTCTCTTCTTCATACAAAAGAAAGCCTCTATAAATATCACTGAAAGATGAAAGTCTGCCCTTTTCTATTGTTAGTCCCTGGGTAAGATGCCACGTGCCGCCAGCAGATCAGGAAATATATGCGTGGCTTATTCCTAGTCTCTGTGTGTGTATCAGTGGACCTCCCATGACCATTGTTCAAACCAGGAGGGGTCATCCATGGACGCTTAACATGCAGGCAGATAAGCAGCCTGTACCCAAATGTAATGGAAAACGATAACAAATCTTCTCCAAGGATATGTTCTTTTGTTTTTCCCGAGCTGATATTTCTGTCTATAATTAGTTAGTCAAATAGTCTGCAGTATGTCACATATATTTAGACTGGGGGAATGAACAAAAGGTGTTGGAATTCTCCGATGGGTACGGATCTAGGTTGAGCCGCTGTTTCGTGTTTATACAGCGATAAACATGAAGTCATCCCGGCCCCCCGCACACTAATGGGATGAAGGCGTCCAAACCGAGTGGTATTCGCTCCAATGGAATGCACATTCTTTATCGCCAATGCTTCACAACAATAATCAGTTCAAAAGTGGAAAATTCCAAGCAGTGAAAGTAATAAAAATACAGCGGGGCCTAAGACAAGCAATTAGGTGAAGGGATTCATTTGGTCGCAATTACCTGGAGCTGGCGATAATGGTGGGAGATTAGCAGCGTAATTAGGTTTTAGGAGAAGTGTAAATGATGGGTGTCGTTGCCCATGGAGATTGCTTCTGTTTGAATTAGGATTATGGCTATGTTGAGGGGAATAGAGGAAGGAGTTTGTTGATAGAGGAAGGGAAAGAAAGGTGGCACCACCACCTTTCTTTCCCTTCCTCTATCAACATTTTAGGCCTGAAAAATTGTTAGATAATGGTCTACAGACAGACAGAAATTTTATTACAGCACTGTCATCTCGTATAAAGAAGGGGCCTGGTTTGATTCTTATAGATTTGTTTGATTTTTAAAGAAAGGATGTCATATTTTAAGTTAAATTACATATAATTTCATAATATTAATCTTGATCAAATTTACAATGTCCATAATATTTATGTTTACGATTTTCCAGAAGATTATCCAGGAAGCACGATGAGTCACTCATTTGGGTTGCCAGTTTGTTAGATGAAATTTAGCTGGATTTGGCTCCATCTATAACAAAATTCACAAAAATGATAAGATAAGATAAGATAAGATTTGCTTTATTTATCTCACATAGGAGAAATTTACATGTCACATTTGGCATGGTAGAACATTTGCAAAAGGAGGAAATGTGCAAACATGTTACATGCAGGATATATGTACAATAAAGTGACAATATTATGTGCAACAAAAGTGACAAGTGTCAATTGGAAACAGCGTCAATAGTAGTGCAGGTTTTCACACAGTGATCATTTAAAGTGACTTATTAACTGTGTTTGAATAAAAAAACACTTACAACAAACAAAACACGCTGCATGAAATGTAAATAAAGAATAGTACCGTAGCTTTAACTGGATTTCAGATATGTATTTGGCGACGGCATGTATCTGGGTTCCAAATGGTCTATGGGGCTGCGAGCCCAAACTGATGAACTCCAACACTTTCGGGTTGTTGCTGAAAAGCTTTTTGTGACGCAGCGTCAGTGTCATCTGTGTCTCGTTGTTTTCACGTAATCTCCTTTTGATGCAAAAACTCCCCATGCTGTTTCTCGTGGTGATTAGTCGTGTTGTATTTCGCTAGTTTACCGCCGCGTGAACAACGCTGATTCTTTCCTGCGCTCCATGCTGTGTTGTTGTTGTTGTAGAGCGCCACGAAGAAGTGACGTGTACATGAGATCTGATAAATTAATTTTAATTAATTCATTTTATACGTATATGTACATTATACACAATGTATTTTAAGACATTGTGCGGTACCTGGTATGTATTAAAAAAATATATAATAATAAAAAAAAAGAATAGAAAATGGATCGGCAGCACGGCGCCTCTCTCTACGCAGATATCCGATCCAGTATTTTTTATGGTATCGGCGCCGATATCAATACCAGTATCGGATCGGTGCATCCCTACTAAACACTCATATCGAATATCGGTCTGATGTCCAATATTGTGCAGCCCTAGAAGGAAGCACCGTCTGAGGATGCACCAGGACCAGAGAGCTGCCTACAGCCACAAATGACGAAACAAGCGAGGCTCCAAATCTCCACCAGGTCCAAGAGTTAGACCCCCAGAACCAACCACAGCTCTCAGTTTAGTATAGTATATTCAAGGGAAACACAACATGAAGCATTAAACATCTTTGAAATTATTACCTGATTTCATTGTCACTGTCCTGTCTGTGTTTGTATGCATCTTATAGCATTACATATACAGTGCGTTGCGAAAGTATTCGGCCCCCTTTAACCTTTCAACATTTTGCCACATTTCAGGCTTCAAACATAAAGATATAATTTTTTTTGTCATGAATCAACAACAAGTGGGACACAATTGTGAAGTGGAACGAAATTTATTGGATAATTTAAACTTTTTTAACAAATAAAAAAACTGAAAAGTGGGGCGTGCGATATTATTCGGCCCCTTTACTTTCAGTGCAGCAAACTCACTCCAGAAGTTCAGTGAGGATCTTTGAATGATCCAATGTTGTCCTAAATGACTGATGATGATAAATAGAATGCACCAGTGTGTAAACAAGTCTCTGTATAAATGCACCTGCTCTTTGATAGTCTCAGGGTTCTGTTTAAAGCGCAGAGAGAACCATGAAGACAAAGGAACACACCAGGCAGGTCCGAGATACTGTTGTGGAGAAGTTTAAAGCCGGATTTGGATACAAAACGATTTCCCAAGCAAATTAAATATCTCAAGAAGCACTGTGCAAGCAGTTATATTGAAATGGAAGGAGTATCAGACCACTGCAAATTTACCATGACCCGGCTTTTGGAAAAAATCAAATTTGTGAAAAATGTGAGAATTATGAAATCGAATGAAGGATATTGTGAGAGCACATGAATTATAATTTCATTATCAGCACAGTCTGTACAAGACTTTTATAATACGTATTGGGAGAAACAAATTAAATGTCGTTTTGAAACTTGAATATTGAGCTGAAGGATCAAAATAATTTTTAGGTTATAGGTGACTTTAATGAAAATCAATTTAAAATCAAAATCATCCAAAGCAGGAAATAAAATTGAGATTTAAATTTTTTGCCATATCGCCCAGCCCTACCCTGAAATAATGTAATCATTCTATTCGTCTCTCTCTCCACTGAGTTGGCATTTATTATTTACACAATACTGGAAGTGTACTGAAATCTGCTGCAGGATTGAGTTTCTAAACCTGAAAGTCTTGCTCCTATCACCAGAGTTTGTGTTTATCCTGTGTGCCGTGAGAAAATGTGTGTGTTTGAACTTATGCAAATGGATACAGTAAGGTTGTGCTCACCCGGAAGCCCTGGCACTTTCTGAACTTTGGATTAGGTGGGGCCTGCGCGTTAATGAATGGGCAAAAGAAGTGTAGCCTCCAGTTTAGTTAGTCCAGTTAATTTTCACAAATCTCCATAATCTATGTGGCAATATGTCAAAACATGATTACATGATAATAATAAGATCAACATGTGCTTTGATACAGTCAGCATTTCTTTAATTCTGTAACTAGTGCTAAAACCAGTTTGTATAATTGCTTGCTTGTAATGTTTCATTTAAGGCTGTAACAAGTTTGCAAAAATTAGTTGACAACTCTAGTATTAGTTGCAATGGATTTCATTTCATTAGTTTTTCTCTATGAAGATTGTGGCACCACTGCATGTGAAAGCCAGATCCTCAGACTTCTTGTAGCTAAGGAGGGCGCAGGGCCTTGTTAGTACTGGGATGGGAGACCTCAGGGAACACTAGGTGTTACAGTGGGGTGACTGCGGCCAAACTGTTGTTGTGACCTGAGGCAAGACACTTCACCCACATTGCCTAGTTTGAATCTAGTGTGCCCCAGGGCATCTCTGGCTACAGTAATAGTTTACCACCACTGCACAATATAAAACCGATGCATTATTAGTTTTTCAAATGTATAAACAAAATCCCATATTCTCCTTTTATGGATCAGAGCAATTACTGTACTTGATTGATTGGATTATGCCAAATGAATAATTTGCCCAACTAATTGATTATGAAAACAGTCATTAATTACAACCCTTGTCCAAAATTTAAAGCACTTAAAAAAACTCTACATCGTTCTTCTGCTCTTGATCTGTGTGCTTCTGTAACTCACACACGCCATCTGCTTGTCCTCAGAGTGAAGGCCAGCCCAGTTCAGGCGACACCTGAGAACACGCTGGGTTTGGACCGACTCCGAACTCCTGCTTGTGAATTATTTGTGAATTCAAACTAAGATCAGCTTGTGTGTGTGCGTGCCTGTGTGTGTACAGTAGGTACAGTATGAAAAAGGCCAATGTGTGTTTGAAAATGAACCTAAATCTTAGATGAATTTAGATAATTCCCCAAGTGGAGTCTCATCCAGTGCCCTTTTTAGTTGTGTTCTGGCTTTATGTAAACTAAACCAGTCGATTTAATTCGTAACCTAAATGGAACAGCCTTTGTGATTATATTAAGCGAGTTGTTTGTATCGCAATGATGTGACAGCCACAGCCATTTTAACAAGTGTGTGCCTTTGCTTGTTTACTACATATCCTGGAGGAATCCCCAAATCTTTCCTTTCTCTGTAATTTCACTGGACAGTTCCAAGTAAAATTACTCACAAGGGTAATTAACTTCTGTTATGTGGCAATAAGCAGCGCGGGCCATGGGGCACCAGGTCTGTTTTGCTATCGATGCTGCGATCTAAAGCTGGATTTCTGTCATGCATGGAAATACAAATCTAACTCATTCAAGGGTGTATGAATTTCCAGCGTTTAGAGCCTCGAAGTTGCTCTCTAAAACCAAGCAGTTAATCTTTGCATCGTCACTTTGAAGCTAATGGCTTATTGA
Source organism: Knipowitschia caucasica (assembly GCA_964034765.1). Lineage (NCBI taxonomy): Eukaryota > Metazoa > Chordata > Actinopteri > Gobiiformes > Gobiidae > Knipowitschia > Knipowitschia caucasica. The sequence continues at coordinate 23,326,010 of OZ035838.1, forward strand.
AGAATCTTTATTCATAACTTGGAGTCAATGCTGCCTTAAAACTGCTCTTAGATCTGCTTTCATCAGTTGCGAAATACTCCCTCTTCAGATACAAGCTCTACTGTGACCTTGTTCTGCAAAGATAATTGCCATAAACGGAAAATAAGTGAAATTAATAAAATGTATAATGTTAACCCTTTAATAGATTGCAGATTAGAAGGAGCTATTTTGTTGAAATTGTGTTGATTTGAAGTTACGCTCGAATTCTTCATTATCAGTGTCATCTCTCATGCTATGCCACTGTCCTTTACAAACATACAAACCCATTCCTCAAAGAAAATGCATCAAGCACCAGCGCTGTTGATGCGGTGCTTGTTAATGGCAAGTTATTGGAGATCATGTTGTCTGGTCATTTTGCAATAAAAGTTGAGGTAAATATTCGTTTTGCATTGGTGCAAGACCTTTGTTAGCAGTAAACGCCAATGACATTTAATCATCTAAAAGATTTTACTAAATGCTAGTTTATGTGGCTAGTTTAAATGGTATTTTCATTAAGTAGTCCGTTAATTGTTTTTGTAGCTTACATAGATTTAAACTGGCTGCGAAGAGGCTTTATGACTCATATTCTACAATGACAACACAATGAAAGTAAAATTATTGGTAAGTAGGGCTGAAACAACTAATCGATTAATCGACGACTAATAGATTATTGAAATAGTCGACAACTATTTTAGTAATCGATTAATCGTTTTCTGGTTCACACAGACTCAAACAGAGCCAAAATGACATGAAAATGTAGTATTTTTGCATTAAAACTGACTTTGTTTTTATAATTTCATGAATATCTGTCTGTCTCATCCAATCAGATAGCAGAATTAGCACAAAGAGCCTGTTAAAACATTTACTTTAAGTTTACACGTCCTCGAGTGTTGCCACTTTAGCTTTTTGTGATGAAAAAATATTTTTTTTCTACACAATTCACAGCCAAGCGATTACTCGATTAATCGTAAAAATAATCAATAGATTAATCGATTACAAAATAATCGTTAGTTGCAGCTCTGGTTGTCTTTTTTTATGCAACATTTATGCAACACTTTCTTCATGTCCATTCTCCCTCTGTATCGGTGACATTCCAGCTCCCCGGTCCATTGTGCGGAGACTGTTTGTTGTGGGTGCACTGGCTGAAGATAAGCCAAAGCCAGGTCTGAATGAGCGCGGAGTGCCACGGAACACAATGGTATCATAATTTTGCAGTAATTATCCGAGGGACATGAAGACCCTCTGTCCCAACGGAGCGCCAACACAGGAAATGAAAGGCTCCATCCCTCCTCTGGTCCATTATTATAGCATGAAAGCAACGACTGTACATAGACCTGTTTATTTATTGTCTTATTTATTATGATGGAGTATATTTATAACGGTATGAATGCGGCATTGATATGGAAATAAAACATACATGGATGAAAACTGTTGATTGTTTGTCCTTTCTCTTTCATAAATAATGTATCCTCTGTATGTGACCCATCCTGCATTGTTGTCATAGTATTGCGGCAGGGGACGATCCCAGATGTTGATTGGTCAGGAGGAATACCGGTGTTGAAGGATTTACATATTGTACATGCTTTTAGTGGTAGGGGAATCCAGTGCGTGTGGAGAAAACCTATGCAGAGAGACAGGGAGAACAAGCAGACGCCAGGATTCAAACCCAGAACCTTGGGCTAACCTTTCTCCTTGTAAAAAAACATGTAAACAAAAAGATGCTGCATACAAATAACATCAATTCCAGAGGTTCTGAGCTTTAAAGCAAGGTATTACAAATCTATACTGACTGAGCTGAAGTTGGCTGGATGACACTGTTGAACTTGTATTTATAATCTCAAAGATTACTTTATCTTACACAGAGGGCCACAGCACATGACACAGAGGGCTGCAATTGGCCCACAGGCCTTAGTTTGGACAAGCCTGCGGTAGTGACTTTCAAAGATCTATTTTGATCCTTTTAATTTGACACGTTCCTGTCTTCCCTGTGGTGTAGAGCAACACGGGTCCAAACAACATGTCAACCTTTCCCACTGTTTGACAGGCCTCTCGAGTAAAACAAACAGGTCTGCAGGAAGAAAACAATTCCATATTTGTTATAGTCCCAGACCATGTGACGTTTTTAAAATATACTTATTGGGGGAGACCATAATATGTAATAATCTATTTGTTTTTATCTCTGGCCTAGTTTGAACTGAAGTCGTTCAAAAACACTTCATTGAAAACATCCTCAAGTCTATCTGTGGTGAATGCAGCCGCTGCAGTCAGCATGTCCTCTGCCTGTTTGTCTAAGATACAGGGCAGAGCTGCAGAGCTGCAGAGCAGAGGACACTGGTCAGAGGTGCTTAACAAGAACACACACACATACACACATCTGTGACAGCTGGTCACTGTTTTGAGTTGAGATGCTGCTGCTTAACTTTTATCGCTGCACCATTGAAAGTTTGCGTGTGGTTTTGTAACATCACAGCCAAAGAAAGGAGAGCTCTAAACAAGGTGCTCTTCTCTCAGGACTGTGAGCTGTGAGCTGCCCGTTCTTGACGTTCTTTATGAATCCAGACTCTTAAGCCATGTTCCAGCTTCTTCCCTTGGGCACAACATGTTATCAGTTTAAACAAAGCACTTAAAAGATCTTGCACTTGTATTGAAACTGTTTTAGTTGATCGATTTCACAGTGACAATTGTGTTTGTTTTATTCCTATACTTTTGCGGATGTGTTCCAATGTGGTTTTACTGCAAATGGCAAATGAATCTGAATCTGAATCTTATGTACACCTGACCTAGGGTAATCAATCAAGTAATTTTCTTACAAAAATGCAACACAAAGTTCTTTTACAGTTTGGTTCAAAACAATCCCACTTGTCCATGACCTGTGTTAGACCTGTCAAAACTACCACCCAGCAGCCTCACCCCAAACCACATCTACACACGCAGCCACACGCACACTCTTACAACACTTATTACTGAGTGTCTTTCTGATTATCTGCAGATGTATATCCATCCATCCATCCATTTTCTTCTCCTTAATCCATTTCTGGGTCGGGGGGTGGCAGTCAGAGCTGCACCCAGCACTCATAGCACTTAAGCACCAGCCCCTCACTGATCCTCCTGCAGGTGGTGAGTCCACAGGAGGATGGCTGCTCTGTCAATGACAACACAGCCTTGATCTTTCAGCGGGAGCTACAGGCAAAGTGTCTTGCCCAAGGACACAACGACAGCAGACATGAGTGGGAGTCGGTGGAGAAGGCCTTTGAGCCTGAATGCTCTACCAACTGAGCCACTGTCTTCTCATATACAAGTGTATATTTCTTGCACTAGAGGATCAAGTATTTTATACTTTCTTTTATATTAAGCTAAAGCTGATTCCTCCTGGTGCTCCGTTTTCTGCTACCACTAAACACAAACAGTAGGTGAGGGTTGAATGAGTGTTTGTGAGTGCGACTGTGGACTACCTTTTGTATTTACTACTGTTCATTAATACACACTGCCCTATCCAAATATACAAATACAAATATGATTAATTTTGTTCTTTAGTCATTGAATTTAATTTTTTAGAATTTTGTTTTGACCAATGGATGAAAACCAGAGACTGGAGGATGATCAGCAGTGCACAGGAAGAACATGCAAACTCCGTCTCCTCCAGAGCCACACATATGACACACTTCATAAGATAAGATAAGATAAGATAAGATGAGCTTTATTTATCTCACAGAGGAGAAATTTACATGTCACATTTGGCATGGATAGAGACACTCAGATTGTGCAAAGGGAGGAAATGTGCAAACATGTTACATGCAGGATATATGTACAATAAAAGTGACAATAATTATGTACAACAACATACCCATGTCACCGTCTGTTCCTCTTGACCGTAACTACGACGTCAGTGTCATCACCGCTGTCCTGAACGCTGACTCAGGCCTGGAATGAAAACAGGATGCTTTTTCACATTCCTCTCACATTCTCAGAGCGTTGGAGCGACGGAAACTAAAGCCTCTGATACTCGCCTTGCTTTAATCAGAGCGTTGCCACAACACATGCATTGTTTAAGTCGGCCTCCGATAAAGAAACTGTTTTTCTCCCGAGCGGGCACATGCGGGCTGATGGTAAACTCTGATAGGCTGAGAGTTTAGATACAAGGACACTTCTATGAGTAAGACTTGTGCGATGCAATTGCTGCATAACCACTGTGTATGGAGTGAATTATGATGATAAAAATAATAATAATAATAGCAAATCAAATTATATTTTTAGAGCCCCTTACAACCCCGAGGACACCAAAGGACTTTACAGTAAAATATACAATAAAACATTCATGTAATCAAACAATTAAACAGTAAAAAAGCATTAACAAGAAATTAAAGCATTAAAGTAGTGCCAACGTGCAAATGAGTGTTATGCCTAGCGTACATCGGACTGGCAACCGGCAAATCAGGGGGCAGCTTGTTCCAGAGTCTGGGTCCAGGGACTGAGAAGGACCTGTCACCCCAGTGTTTGGAGTTTAGAGTTGAGTAATTATGATAATGCCATGTCAAGTGTGTCCTTGAGTGTCTTTGAGTGTCCAAAAAAAGTGTGATATGAAAGTGGTACATTAATATTATCATTATTCAAATTAAACAGCAAGAAGTGTACATGTACATTAATTGTTGTGTTGTCAAAATACTGAAGAATTAGCTACAAACTGGTTACCATTTCAATACCACTGTGACAATTTGAAGATGGTTGAAGAGGATGTCTGCAACTTAGATTTTATTGGATTTTTAAGAGAATGCTTATTTTTGACAATATGCCCCTTTGATATCATTTACATTAGGAATGTTTCATAATCTAAAAACTTAGAATCACAAAGACACCACAAGACACAGACAAATTTTATAGAAAAAAAAGTCCCCCCACCTTCCAAAACATGCAAAATCCTCCTGTAGAAAGAGGCATCCACATCTGGAGATGGGCCCCTGGAAGCTGCACTGCGACGACCCAGAGGCCATTGAAAGGGGAAAGTAAACTCTATATATTCAACTGTTTATCTCTTAGTTATTTTAAAATGTGCTATTTATAAAACGCAATGTCTTTTTTTTCCATTGCTGTTCCATTGAATCTTCTTTTAAAATTTGGAGTCATTCCCCTTGCTGTGAAAAAAATTAGGCATTATGCAAAACTGACTTAAATCATATTTGAATTTCCCAGATATTGCATTGTCTGCTGTGCTGCCCATAAGTTCAATTACTCCTCTGCAGTAATTGAATCCAAATCCTCAGGAGAGAGTGCGGACCTGGTTTTTTTTGATTGACATACGCAGCTCTAAATACTGTTACTCCATCTAGACTACATAATTACTACATATACCACTAAATATAACCGCATATATAATGTCAATGTTCACCTTCAGCATCAGTTAAAAGGTGTGTGAAATAACAACTGAACTATGTATGTATAGTCACTGTTTACAAAATGAATATAAAATGTTGTTTGACCGTTACCTTTTTTGTCCCTTTCACTTTTGAACCTGAGGAAGATGTCGCTCTGTGTGTGATGCACAATAGATGATTTTGTGTAAGAATGCAGAGGTTACACCCACTCTCCAAAACAATTGTCTTTGTTGAATTGTCAGACCTGATGGTGCCACGATTATTCCATCAGTCACGAATGGTGTTATCCCATTTTTTGTCTGTTTTTATTTTTAGATATAAACGACACGCATCACGCACATGCATTTTTCCATTATTATTATTATTATTATTAACCTTATCATTGTTTTCATCATCATTATCTTTATAATTGTGTGTAGTGGTATTTATTTTCATTTAACTTTTTTCCCCATTGAGACTTTGCACTAAGGTACTAGCATAATCCACCCTTTAAAGCAGAGGCACTAAACTTTTTTCCTAATAAAATAATGCATGTGGTTTGTCCTCACAGAATCAGTCCAATAAAAGTTAATATTGTGACCAAATCGGACCACAAATTTGTTGATGTTTCCATCTATAAAAATGTAGGTTATATTTTCAGCGTAATTGGAAAGAGCCCTGTGAGTCAATACTTGATTATAGTAATGACAATAATAATGCATCAGTTTTATATAGCGCCTTTGAGAGTTTTTGAACACTCAAAGACACTTCTCCTGTCATTATTCTTTCACTCCATACACGGTGGTGATAAACTACAACTATAGCCACAGCTGCCCTGGGGCACACTGACAGAAGCGAGGCAACCAGTATGTGCCATCAGCCCCTCCGACCACCACCAACCATTCACACACACACCAGACTCATTCTTTGGGCTGATTGGCTGAAAACGCTGATCAAAAGCTACATCAGACGCAATATGAAATATATGACAAGGAAAAATATTTTGAATTAGAATTATGTATTTTTTTTCATTGTATTTTTGTATAGTTTTAAATCTGCACTGTAACAAATTTCTGTAAAATTACAATGAAATTTCAACATTAAACAAATGTTATTTTGAAAAACAATTCAAACATGAAAATGTAAGTATTAAATTGGTTAAAAAACATCCAGTGGCGTTTTATTACCACAATTATAACGTGATTACAAAAAAAAGGTTACAATACCATAATATCACAAGGTGATTAGTAATCACCTTGTGATATTATGGTATTATTACCGTAAATTAACATAAACTAGCGAGCAACCATGAGTGTAAAAGGTGCCTCTCACACATGTAAACTCCTGCTTTAGCTAGAATGATCCTTTAGCATTAAGCATGTTATAGAAGTAAAGAATTCAACATTGTTCTTGTATAAACTGAAGATGTAAAAAAATTATTGAAAAGTTGTGTTCGTTAAAGTAAAACAAATTAAACTGTGTAGTTTTTTTGTTCAATGAAACTAATTAGAAACAGAAACAGTCATATGGTATAATAATACAACATTAAAATTATAAAGCTGTTTTTGTTGAATGTGAATTAACAGGAACATACGGTTAAATCCTGAAATCACAAAGGCAAAATGTGATTCAGTGAAACAGTCTTTAACCGTTAAAATTAGCAACAGTAATGCCATGTTGAGAAAACTGTAAATTCCTGGAACCATATTTGCCAGCTATTTATCGTTTTTCTACAAGGAAATTCTTTAGAGTGTGGGTACCTCAGCTTTAACAGTAAAAAAAATAACATTATTCAGTCGTGCACCAAACTGTTTTGAGAGCTGGGGAACTATTTGGTTGTAAACAGGCGTATTTGATAATCAGGTACCCCAGCTTTAATCTCTAACAAAAAATTTAAAAAGCCTGAATAATGTATGATGTAAATAAGCACCAGTCTTAGTCACCCCCAGCCTGTTGTTTGTCCTCTCACACGTCCCAGGCCCTGTGCTCTGCTTACAGTACGGCTGGCTGCGGGACATTCCTGCTCTTCCTGGTTTTGTTTGGAGGGGGCTCCGCGGACCCCCCACCGCCTCTGCACCAGTCCCCTGCCCTCTGATACAGGCCCGTCCAGTCTAGCCATACCCAAACAGGGGGAAGGAAGCAGGGAGCAGGGCGCAGACATGCTGGGGGGTAAGCAGGCGCGCAGATTGGCACATTCCTGGATGGCTCCACTCGCGGTTCAGAGGTGTAGGAAAAGTACTGTGCGGAAGTACTCGAGTACAATACTGTGTGTAAAATGTGATGAAAAACAACTGAGGCAATCAGGCGAGGCAAGTTTATTCGTATAGCACAGTTCAACATTCACAAGGCAACTCAAAGTACGTAACAAAGCGCGTTTGTGGACATTTATCAATATTTATGGACATTGGTGATCTGCCCCTTGTATCGAATTTAATTGAATGTCTTGTATTTCTGATCTACGTTGGCAAATTCATCAGTTGTGTTTAGTCATCTGAGATAACCACTGTTGTGAATTAAGGCTATAGAAGAATACATTGGATTTAATTGAATTGACAGAACAATAAAAAGGAGTGAAGAAACCGTCCTTCAGCACGGCTAAAAACTGTTTTTAACCTGGATTTGAACATGTTATAGGAGTAGAAGCCTGTTTCACATTTTCGGGAAGACTGTTCCAGATTTCAGCTGCATATACTGTATGTGAAAACTCTGCCTCCCCATGTTTACTCCTGCTAGAGGCCAGACCCTGTTCTCTTCAGAGCAATAAAGTCATATTTAGGACAACATTTTACTGTGCATTTCTGAAAGCACATGTGGTTAGACAAACTATAAACAGAGCTGGTTTATTGTTTGTTAAACTAATAATGGAGGGATTGACAAGTACATGGGTCAGAATCAGACCATAGTACCTGCGAATCCCTGTATCAACAAGTCGAATGGAGCCCCATTTGAAAGTCTGATCCCATTAAACCTCAGACGCTAAGTAGGGAAAGACCTGGTAAGTACTGTGATGGGAGACCTCAGTGGGTTGCATGCGGCTGTAAATTGTCAAACTGTTGAGTCCATAACCATGACACTTTGATCACATTGCCAACATTGCAGCTTGGTGTGTGTGTTCCTGCATGTCCGATATGTGTGACCGCAAACATCATCTGCCACACAACGACCTATGACAATTGGTTACTGTAATCCATATTTGGTTGTTCTCAAACCTGTTTTGAGTGGAATAAAATACAAACACAGTGTTATAAAACATATACAGTACCACCATGATTGCAGCTGAATGCAGTTACTGTAAATATGACTGAATTTAGAAGCATGGCAAACCTCTTCAAACTGTTATGCATGAACTTAGAAGCATTGCTAATCACTGCACACTTGTGTTATAAAACTTCAGCAAATGTTTTAAAGTGCTGACAAAATGTAAAGAGCAGAATTATAGGCGAGGCGGGCAAGTTTATTTGTATAGCACAGTTCTCACACAGCAAAAATTGAAAAAATCCATTCAAGGCCACTAAAGTCATAAATAATCTCAGTACATTGAAACGATTTGGAGTAGTAATCATAGAATCTAAAGGGAAAAGTATGTCAGAAAAGTACAGACTGTGAAGAATACTTGAGCGCAGCTTTTACCTATAAGTAAAAGTGACTGTCCACGTCTGCTCATTAGGGCCTCCAGCACTTCGTACATCACTACAGTTTGTGTGTCGGCAGTATACACACGCTCGAGTGGCCCACAGGACTCCATCCATCACATGCAAATGACCCCAGCCGCCAGACGGGCCCTTCCTATGTGGTAAACAGGCCACAGTTACAAAGGGCCGTGAGCCAGAGCAGGAGAGAACAAAGCCCCGTGTGGACAGGGCAGTGTTAGCCCTTGAACTGCAAGTGGTGGCCTGCTGTCCACACTTGACAATTCAATTTCAGGACATAATAACTTCTCACAACTTTTTGACCATGTTTGGGTTAGTCATTTCAGCCATTAAAACACTCCTGATGCTTGCATGTAAAGGGCAGAGCTGAATGCGATAAGGCAGGATTCAATTCAATGTATTTTTGTACAGCCTTAAATCAAAACAGCAGTCCGTCTCGTGCAGACTTAATAAAGTTGTAGATTCACTAACAACAAATCCGAGAATTTATTTTGAGAACTATAACTTTTGAGAATTAATACGAACACTGAAATACAACAACAACAAAACACATACGGAGCCATTGGTCTACAGGGGGCATGCAACCAATGGGCCTCATTCACGAATAACCTACGTAAGAAACTACTCAACTTTCTTCTCAAGTAGTCCTTAAGTAGAATTCTCCTAGGAAGTCCCCTCCGTGGGATTCATCAACGCACTCGTAAGGCGCTGAATTGTTCGCAGCTGTTCTCTCAGATTGATGAATCCCATTTCCACGTAAGTACAGCGCGCGTGCCAGGTGCTTCATTAGCATAGGGTACTTAGCATAAGTAACCCCCACAAAATGCCCATATAAGGGACTGCAGGGCCGTGTGCAGACGCCAGAGGAAACAGCAACAGGCCTAAAGCAGGCTTTTGCCAGACTGAGAATAAAGTTATAAAATGTTGACTTAAAAGTCGAAATATTATGATAATAAAGTCGAACTAGCAAAATTATGAGATTAATCTAAGAATATGATGAGATTAATCTCAAAATGTTATGATCTTAATTTAAAAATATATTATGTATTATTTTAAAGATGAATCTCAAAATGTTTTGAGATTAATCTCAAATATTTTGGACCCTGGGAGGAGATCCAGCGCGGACCAGCGCTGAGACCAATGCAGACCCGAGGAGAGACTGGAGTGACCAGCACACAGAAACCAGCGCGGACAGGAGAGACCGCATAGACTGGAGTGACCTGACTGGAGAGACCGGTGCGCAGAGACCAGCGCGGACCGAAGAGAGACCGCATAGACCAGACTTGAGAGACCAGCGCGGACCCGTAGGATCCAGGAGCATGCAGCACGGACCCGTATGGAGAGACCAGTGCAGACCCGTATAGATCCATGGGAGAGACCAGCGCAGACCCGATATAGATCCATGGGAGAGACCAGTGCAGACCCGTATAGATCCATAGGAGAGACCAGCGCAGAGACTCAGCGCGGACCCAGTAACCTCCTGCAGCAGCAGTATATATGCCGTTGTTCTGTGGCCCGTGAATAAAGAAATGCCCCCTATAAATAGGAAGGGGTCACTAATACACGGCAAGATTTCCAATGTATTTGATAAAGCGTTGGCACATTTCATTTCAAAATGAATTAAAAAGTAGGCCAGATCTGCAGTGAAAAAGGCGGTATATAAATAAAGATTACTAATAAAGATTACTACAAATAAATAAATACATACATCGATATGACGGACATATCACTGGAATGTTGTATTTTTATTCAACTTCACCAAAGAGGACAACCCCGGCGTGTGAACATGTCGGCACTGAATGCGTACGAGTGCTCCTGAGGACTCGTAGGATTTGTACTTGCCCAAGACAAATTCTGGTTACGAGAAATATTCGTGAATGCCACTTTCTTCGTAAAAACCGCGTAAGTAGGATTTACGTACAAATCTGTTCCTAAGAACCGTTCGTGAATGAGGCCCATTGTCCATAAAATGTTAACAAATCTTCATAAATGCTTGGATCATCACTGTACCTTAGACCCTCCTGCAGCGACAAGGAACAACTTTAAAAAGCAAGAAACCTCGGGGAGGACCATATTGATGGAGAGATCTGATCCCATGAATGGACTGGCTCTGCACCTCAAACCAGAGGCCACGGTGCTCGACAACAGAAAGATGCCTTGCCCTCTCCAGGTTGGAGAGGTCTTTCCTGAAATTGAGGAGTTCAAAACTCTTGCTTGACTGCTGCATCTATATTCTACCTGCGTCTCTGGTCATGAGCTTTTGGGGAGAAGAGGAAAGAAAAAAGGTATAAAGAAAAATAGATGGATGGACCAAAACACATCTCACACTAACGCTGCGTTTTGTCCTGTTGGGCATTACAGTAGTTTGCTTTGTCCAGCAGATTCTGGCCTGCACCGGAGTCAGTGGCCCGCCGGATGTCAGACAGGAGATGCCGTAGATGCTGCAGATGGCCTAGACTCTGCAGTATTGCCTAGATGCTGCACATGTCTGTAGAGGCTGCACACGCTGTAGAGGCTGCACACGCCGTAGAGGCTGCACACGTCGTAGAGGCTGCACATGCCGTAGATGCTGCACACGCCGTAGATGCTGCACACGTCGTAGATGCTGCACACGCCGTAGATGCTGCACACGTCGTAGAGGCTGCACACGTCGTTAGAGGGCACACGTCGTAGAGGCTGCACACGTCGTAGATGCTGCAGACGGCGTAGATGCTGCAGACGGCGTAGATGCTGCAGACGGCGTAGATGCTGCAGACGGCGTAGATGCTGCAGACGGCGTAGATGCTGCAGACGGCGTAGATGCTGTAGAGGCTCAGTCCGCAGCCTCTATGCCCAAACTGAGGACATGCCCAGACTGAGGACATTCCTGCCTGATGCGAGTGATGTGTGGCAGACCACGTACTGCCAGCAGACCACACTCCATCTGCGCTGCTATTGTCCCTCTGTGTAAACCAAGACTTTTGTAAACAGCCTGACCAGATCGGATCTTAATTCTTCATTCAGACAGAGCTCACAGCAGGTGAAGTGCCTACGTGAGCTGGGGCAGAGCAGGGTCAGGGAGGACTGCTGTGTGCTGTTCCCAATTAAATTCATAATGCATATTCATTAATATCTTGTATAGGTTTGCAAATAAATGTTTTCAATAGAGGTAATACAGGAAGCTGTTTGTGAAGATAATATGCAAACCTGCATAGTACAATTACAATACAATACAATACAATTTATTCTTGTATAGCCCTAGGTCACAACAGAAGTCATCTCAGAGGACTTAACAAAACCATTGAAATCACCAACACAGGTCAGAGAATCAACAGCCAAAACACATGGAGAATATAAAGCACACACAGAAGAAAATGTCCATACATGTTGTAGAATGCTAAAGTGTCCTGATCATCACCAATCCTTTCTGTTGGACACTAACTGTCCAACAAGACCCTCCTGCATCCACAAGGAAAAACTCTTAAAAAACCCAGTGGGAAAACGTGAGAAACCTTGGGGAGCACTAGGGAAACCCACAGGGAGGGAGACCCATATGAGAAAGGGATCCGCTCCTCCGGACGGACAGGCTAATGATCTAGGACCTAAGCTAGCTACAGGACGTGGACCAGTGGACGCTGAACGTGGACAGGTCCGGTGCAGGACCGAAGCACTCCCAGGCGGGTCGGGCGGGGCAGTCCGCAGGTGTAGATGGAAGAGGCCAGGCTCAGAGATCCCGTCACCGTACCATGAAACAGACAATGGGACAACGGGTGAATAGCAATGAACAAACTACAGTCAGAATCCTAAAAATGCTAAACAGATAAAGTAGATAAAGTAGGAAGGAGGAGAGGATAGTGCTCAAGTTACCATACTTCTCCCAGCAAACTGACTCCCTATGCAGCTTGACTGACACTCTGAGGAGTTTAACCTTCTCCGAATCTTACCTTCCTAGCCATATGCTAAACTAAAGAGGACTGTTTTAAACCTAGCCTTGAATAAAGAATAACATACAGCATAATATATAACATAATATACAACATAACACAATACATTATTGAATAATATATAACATAATATATAACATAATACAGCATATATATATAATATATACACTACATATTATATATTACCTAATTATATGCTAAATTAAAGTAAAGTGCTTTAAGCCTGGCCTTGAATGTGGAGACCGTATCTGCTTCCTTAACATAACATAGTACAACAAATATCAGCCAATATGACCATGACCAATAATGTTACCAGAGTAAATGTATTTATTGCTGTATACAGCTGTGATGCAAAGCTTATAGAACAAATATAAAAAAAAAAAATTATCATTACAAATAATAATAATAATAATCAGAATTAGTGCCACACGCTATCAGTCTGAACTGTGGCGTCACTGGTACAATAGTCTGCTGCAATCATCTATGCTTATTTGTATAATTATTATTGTTTTTGTTTTTGTGTAATGTCTTTCTTATCTGGACTTCGTGTCTGTAATAAAGTTTGAAAATAATGAGACAAGTTTCTTTGTCATTTCATGTTTTAGAATGTGAAAAAATAAGATGACACTCGCACACTGTCTAACTGGCAAAAACACCAGTGATTTATTCAAATAGCAACGTTTCGGCCACAGGCCTTCCTCAGGCAATGTTTTAGAATGTGAAATAATATTGTCAGTAGAAAATATATGATGCAAAAAGCATGAAGGGTATATAACTCTATCTGCCTGCCCCATCCCTATACTGCACCAGAAAGTGTAGATTTCTATTTTTTTCAAATTTGAAAAATTACCAGCTGCAAACACAATCATGTGATTGTAAGAATGCAAGAGCAGAAAAATTCTTGGGGCATGTTGTCATAGGGATACAATAACCATGGTAGACTGAGCTTTTAGTTGCATGTTACTGAAATTAGGCTGATAGATCTGATAATAACTCCAAGTCTGTTGAGGGAACTATTTTAAAATACTGTTAAAAGCCCTTAAAAGTTGATTCTCCATTGATTTATGTCACCTTAAATTAAGCTGAGGGATCAGGTCAACTGTTCATTAAGCCCTCTCTCCACTATCCCGTCTTCTAATTTGCCTCATAAATCTTTGCATGTTCCGTTGCACATCTGGGCTGGACACAGAGTCAATGAACTGCACAGAATCAATGTAAAGTCATTGAAGGTGATGCATGCTTCACTGCACGTCCACGAAACCTGCCTGGTCTAGTGCCCCTTTCTACTAGACGTCTGTGGAGCTAAGAGACCATTGTGTGCCTAATGTTGTCCCATAAAAAATGCACTGTTTTCATATTTAAAGGTTAGGCGGAACAGATAAACCCAGGACACACTGTAGACAACAATAGGCAGTGCTTTTTTGTAACTGGTTTATGGTGTGTTTATGTAGATACAAACACATCATTTTTGGCAGTATTTTCAGATGAAACACCTAAAACAAATCAGGCATGAATTGAGACATCAATTTTGATATGATTGCGACTTTAATTATGATTCACTGTTCACCATTAAAAGAGTATGGGGACATAGCATCAATGGAGCAGTTTTGATGCAGCAGTTTCAGTAAGTGATCCACCCTTGCTGTGTGAAAGAGATGATTCGGTCATTCCTCTCTGCTGCTGTCAGACTGTACAATGAGATCTGCTGAGACTGTAAATGTCTGTAATTAGTATATGTGCTACACTGCAATTTCAAAATGTCCAATGAATGTCACTTTATCTACAGAATATTATTCATCCTCCCATATATGTGTATAATTTACAAAAATGTATGTCCAATTCATCATGAGTTGACTATGACGCCAATAATTGCAATGCCATCCATCCATCCATTCATTTTCTACCCTTTAATCCATTTCTGGGTCAGGGGGGTGGCAATCAGAGATGCCACCCAAGTCTCATAGCACCAGCCCCTCACTGACCCTCTGCAGGTGGTGAGTCCACAGGAGGACGGCTGCTCTCTGAGTGTGAGCATAGCCTTGATCTTTCAGTGGGGGCTTTGGGCACTGAATCGCAATGAAACATTTTAATTGTTTGACATACAGTATATCTATGTGTAATGATATTCACTTGCTGCTCTTAAGAAGCATTTACAGCTACTTTTAACCTTGGTTTGTACACATTTGATTTTCCTTTGGCTTGTTTGGGTGTAGAACTATACTATATGTTTAAAATGGGTGTCATTGCACTAAAACAAAACCAGTCATAACTGCATTTTCAACACCTGTATGTTTGGAAATTAAGTCTCATGTAGACCTATGCTGCCGATGCCTTTAACTGTTGTCGCTGAAGACGCATGGAACGCACGGAAACAGCTCTTGGTCAAAGCGACAGATACGTACGTGTAGTTTGCCTTTTATGTAACAAAAGTGCAGGCTGCATACATAATGAATAGTTGACATTTTTCTCTGAGCGCTGTAATGAATTGTTCCGAAGCGAGGGAACAGTCAGACCTTTTCCCGACATCCTTACTTCACAAGCACACACAAACGCAAACACACACACATACGCACGCAAACACACACAGACACACACACACACACAAATATATTGAGGTATGATCGATGAGGATCAGCTCGGAGGAACTCTATGTGATCGTATACACCTGCTGCTGTCACCGGAGAGAACACTGCATTATGCTAATGGTTTCAGAAAACAAAACCGGCTACAAAGAATCATTAGCAACCCAAATGAGCCGGTAAAGACTGTGTTCACACTCCAGGGACATTAAAGGTCCTGTGTCGTACTCAACTTAAAAAAAAAAAGAATCTTGTTTCCGCATAACTGTATTAAATTCCCCTTGTTTATGCATGACATGTCAAGTTTAATATGGAAGTCGTCCGATATGTATCCATCTAGGTTAAAGAACATACTATTGTCCCCATAAGGAAATGTGTCCTCAGTATACTAAGAATACCATTAGGGGACCCAGTAAACACCAAAACAGGGTTAGAGGCCACTGTGTAAGAAAAATAACCTACACAAATAAATCAGTGGTTATTCCTCAGAGCTCTTTGTCCTTCTATATTTGTTGTCCAAGCCTATTCCCAGCTGGAAACTCCATCAACCCCTTGCCTGATGATTGGCACACTGTTTAATGCTGCTTTATGGTTTAAAGGGGACGTATGTAATAAGCATTGTAAGATGTCTATTAAAGGCATTACAATTACAATTCAACTTTTGTTACCAGAATTTTCCTGTCTGTGACACATTTAGCTTTTACAGCTCAAGTGCTGGTGCTCTGTATACTGGGTGCAGCTCTGACTGTCACCCCCCCCCCCCCCGACCCAGAAATGGATTAAGGGGAAGAAAATGGATGGATGGATGGATGGATGGATGGAGGTCAATACAGATGCCATCCACCTGCTGGGATTTCGGTGTACTTTGTTATGGATGACTATGTAGTCATTTTCTACCTGCTGCATGTCTGCCCAGTGGACACTGCCTCCGGCTGCCCCAGGCCCTCCCGCCCCCCCCCCCCCCCCCCCCCCCCCCAGCCCCCACCACCCCCCCTCTCCATCACACCGGACCAGGTGAGGAGTCAGCTCCAGCGCCTGAAGCTGAGGAAATCCGCAGGACCGGACGGGATCAGTCCCAGGCTGCTGAGGACCTGTGCAGACCAGCTCTCTGGGGTCCTCAGCTACATGTACAACCTGAGCCTCAGCCTGGAGAAGGTCCCTGTCCTGTGGAAGACCTCCTGTGTGATCCCGGTCCCAAAAACAGCACACCCCAAGGAACCGGCTCACTACAGACCAGTCGCACTGACCTCCCACCTGATGAAGACCATGGAGCGGCTCATCCTCACCCATGTCCGCTCCGTGGTCAGCACCACCCTGGACCCGCTGCAGTTCGCCTACAGACCCAACATCGGAGTAGAGGACGCCGTCATCTACTTCCTGCAGCGGACGCTCTCCCACCTGGAGCCCGCCGGGAGCGCTGTGAGGGTCATGTTTTTCGACTTCTCCAGCGCTTTCAATACCATCAGACCGGCACTGCTGCAGGGGAAGATGGAGGACGCGGGAGTGGACAGCAGCCTCACTGCATGGACCATCAACTACCTCTCAGACCGACCACAGTACGTGCGGCTGCGCAGCTGTGAGTCTGAGGTGGGAGTCTGCAGCACTGGGGCCCCTCAGGGCACTGTCCTCTCACCGTTTCTCTTCCCCATCTACAACCTCAGACTTCACACAACCGCACGACACACACAGCTAGTTCACCTGCTGAAGTTCCTTTCTTCCGACGACTCCGCCCATCGTGAGGCTGTGTGTCTGAGGTGGAACGAACTGTGAATTTCTGGGTCGGTTATTTCATTTCATTTCATTTCATTTCATTTTATTTATTCTTTTTTCATGGTAATGCAACATACTATACAATTGGAACAAATCAACAAACACAACAATAATACATTCCATGAAAAGAAGAACAGGAGTAGGATGAAGAAAAAAAAATCTTATAAGCTCCTACCCCATTCTTTAAAAAAAAACATTACAAATTAGATGGCCACACCGATGCCAAAAGATAACAATAGCCCAGACCAGATGTAATCAACTTTCAATTTTTCTTTCTTTTTTTCCCGATTATTATTAATAATTTTGCTAAAACAACAGTGATGCAATGGTGACAACAGCGGCGACGGGAACAGCGACGAGTCCATCAAACCACACAACGCACACCCACATGCACATACAGGCAGGCATGCACGGACACACACAGGCACACCCACAGCACACACACAAAAGGATGGAGAGGATCTATTGACGTATTTGTGATGAGCCCTATGCTGTGTGTTGCATTAAAAAAACAAGGTTTGAGTGGGCAGCTGTCGAAAGATGTTTGACCTCCCACAGCTGCCCGGCACCTGCTTGCCCTACATTAGTGATTGACAGAGTTGTGCCCTAAGATAGGTGTTGTGTTTAAAAAGACAGGAGTTAGCGGAAGTCCAGAGGTGCTACACCCCTGACATTCCCTCCATTCCTGCTCACCCTGTACTGAAGAGGATGTGTATATGTACTCGTGATGAGCCCTATGCTGTATGGTGTATTTAAAAAAGCGAGGTTTGTGTGGGCAGCTGTTGAGAGACGTATGACCTCCCACAGCTGCTCAACACCCGCTTACCCTGCACTGAAAATTTGTTCCTCTTTTGGTTTTTTTTTTTTTTTTTTTGCGTACTGTAAGCATACCTGTATACACCCATACAGACACACCCACACGAACACATAGGTACGCGCCACACAACCAGACAGTCCCGCCATCGCCCCCATCACCACCGCCACACCACTACATCACCACCATCGTTATCAGCACTGTTGATGTAAATTTAACAATTTTCACATTCATCTTTGTACAAGTTAAGAATGTTCTGTTTATACTTATATTTAAATTGAAGAATATTTGAACAACATTTTAGATCTTTTTCTAGAGAGTTCCATTGTTTCACACCAGATACTGAGACACACATTTGTTTAAGGGCATTTCCTGCAAAAGGTTGTTTAAAGTCAGTATTTCTTCTACTTGTCTCACTATTTACAGTAAAAAGGGTTTGAAGTCCATGCGGTAACAGGCAGTGTTTTGCATTTATAAAACAACTAATAAAGTTTGTAAAGAAACCAAGTCCTTCCAATTTGAGTAGTCCTGACCTCTGAAAACAGACCTGTAGTATGTTCTCTTGGTGCAACTCCATTAATTATTCTTATAGCCCTTTTTTGCAAAAGAATTAAGGGTAGTCTGGCTGCACGTGGGTATCAAGGACTTTGTCGGACTGGTGTGAGCGCAACCACTTGTGCTTGAACACCAGTAAGACCAAGGAGAGGATCACTCGACCTTCAGGAGAAAACCACTTTCCCACGCTTGAACATCCAGGGGAGGAGACATTGAGCTGGTGGACAGCTTCAAGTACCCTGGGTGTTCACATTAACAATAAACTGGACTGGTCCCATAATACAAACGCCCTGCACAAAGTCGCCTCTTCCTTCTGAGGAGGCTGGAGGTCCTTCGGAGTGAGCAGGCCTCTGCTCAGGACTTTTTATGACTCTGTGGTAGCTTCTGCCATTTACTACACTGCTGTGTGCTGGGCCCCGAGCAGCACAGAGCGGGACAGAAACAGAATGAACAAGCTGGTCAGGAGGGCCAGCTCCACTCTGGGCTGCTCCCTGGACTCTGTGGAGGAGGTGAGGGACAGGAGGGTGCTAGCCAAAGCCACCTCCACCATGAACAACACCTCCCACCCACTGCACAGAACTGTAGAGGAGCTGAGGAGCTCCTTCAGTGGAAGACTGAGAACCCTCAGTGTAGGAAGGAGCGCTACCGCAGGGCCTTTATCCCCACCGCTGTCAGACTATGTACAATAAGTCACTTTAAATGATCACTGTGTGAAAACCTGCACTACTATTGACGCTGTTTCCAATTGACACTTGTCACTTTTGTTGCACATAATTATTGTCACTTTATTGTACATATATCCTGCATGTAACATGTTTGCACATTTCCTCCTTTTGCACAATCTGAGTGTTCTATCCATGCAAATGTGACATGTAAATTTCTCTATGTGAGATAAATAAAGCAAATCTTATCTTATCTTATCTTATCATTTTTGTGAATTTTGTTATAGATGGAGCCAAATCCAGCTAAATTTCATCTCACAAACTGGCAACCCAAATGAGTGACTCATCGTGCTTCCTGGATAATCTTCTGGGGAAAATCGTAAACATAACTATTATGGACATTGTAAATTTGATCAAGATTAATATTATGTTGATAGAGGAAGGGAAAGAAAGGTGGCACCACCACCTTTCTTTCCCTTCCTCTATCAACATTTTAGGCCTGAAAAATTGTTAGATAATGGTCTACAGACAGACAGAAATTTTATTACAGCACTGTCATCTCGTATAAAGAAGGGGCCTGGTTTGATTCTTATAGATTTGTTTGATTTTTAAAGAAAGGATGTCATATTTTAAGTTAAATTACATATAATTTCATAATATTAATCTTGATCAAATTTACAATGTCCATAATATTTATGTTTGACGATTTTCCAGAAGATTATCCAGGAAGCACGATGAGTCACTCATTTGGGTTGCCAGTTTGTTAGATGAAATTTAGCTGGATTTGGCTCCATCTATAACAAAATTCACAAAAATGATAAGATAAGATAAGATAAGATTTGCTTTATTTATCTCACATAGGAGAAATTTACATGTCACATTTGGCATGGATAGAACACTCAGATTGTGCAAAAGGAGGAAATGTGCAAACATGTTACATGCAGGATATATGTACAATAAAGTGACAATAATTATGTGCAACAAAAGTGACAAGTGTCAATTGGAAACAGCGTCAATAGTAGTGCAGGTTTTCACACAGTGATCATTTAAAGTGACTTATTGTACAGTCTGACAGCGGTGGGGATAAAGGCCCTGCGGTAGCGCTCCTTCCTACACTGAGGGTGTCTCAGTCTTCCACTGAAGGAGCTCCTCAGCTCCTCTACAGTTCTGTGCAGTGGGTGGGAGGTGTTGTTCATGGTGGAGGTGGCTTTGGCTAGCACCCTCCTGTCCCTCACCTCCTCCACAGAGTCCAGGGAGCAGCCCAGAGTGGAGCTGGCCCTCCTGACCAGCTTGTTCATTCTGTTTCTGTCCCGCTCTGTGCTGCTCGGGGCCCAGCACACAGCAGTGTAGTAAATGGCAGAAGCTACCACAGAGTCATAAAAAGTCCTGAGCAGAGGCCTGCTCACTCCGAAGGACCTCAGCCTCCTCAGAAGGAAGAGGCGACTTTGTGCAGGGCGTTTGTATTATGGGACCAGTCCAGTTTATTGTTAATGTGAACACCCAGGTACTTGAAGCTGTCCACCAGCTCAATGTCCTCCCCCTGGATGTTCAGCGTGGGAAAGTGGTTTTCTCCTGAAGTCGATGATCATCTCCTTGGTCTTACTGGTGTTCAAGCACAAGTGGTTGCGCTCACACCAGTCGACAAAGTCCTTGATAACCCAGTGCTGCAGACTACCCTTATTTCTTTTGCAAAAAAGGGCTATAAGAATAATTAATGGAGTTGCTCCAAGAGAACATACTACAGGTCTGTTTCTGAGGTCAGGACTACTCAAATTGAAGGACTTGGTTTCTTTACAAACTTTATTAGTTGTTTATAAAGCAAAACACTGCCTGTTACCGCATGGACTTCAAACCCTTTTTACTGTAAATAGTGAGACAAGTAGAAGAAATACTGACTTTAAACAACCTTTTGCAGGAAATGCCCTTAAACAAATGTGTGTCTCAGTATCTGGTGTGAAACAATGGAACTCTCTAGAAAAAGATCTAAAATGTTGTTCAAATATTCTTCAATTTAAATATAAGTATAAACAGAACATTCTTAACTTGTACAAAGATGAATGTGAAAATTGTTAAATTTACACAAACAACAGTGCTGATAACGATGGTGGTGATGTAGTGGTGGGGGCGATGGCGGGACTGTCTGGTTGTGTGGCGCGTACCTATGTGTTCGTGTGGGTGTGTCTGTATGGGTGTATACAGGTATGCTTACAGTACGCAAAACAAAAACAAAAAAAACAAAAAAAACCAAAAGAGGAACTCAAATTTTCAGTGCAGGGTAAGCGGGTGTTGAGCAGCTGTGGGAGGTCATACGTCTCTCAACAGCTGCCCACACAAACCTCGCTTTTTTAAATACACCATACAGCATAGGGCTCATCACGAGTACATATACACATCCTCTTCAGTACAGGGTGAGCAGGAATGGAGGGAATGTCAGGGGTGTAGCACCTCTGGACTTCCGCTAACTACTGTCTTTTTAAACACAACACTATCTTAGGGCACAACTCTGTCAATCACTAATGTAGAGCAAGCAGGTGCCGGGCAGCTGTGGGAGGTCAAACATCTTTCGACAGCTGCCCACTCAAACCTTGTTTTTTTAATGCAACACACAGCATAGGGCTCATCACAAATACGTCAATAGATCCTCTCCATCCTTTTGTGTGTGTGCTGTGGGTGTGCCTGTGTGTGTCCGTGCATGCCTGCCTGTATGTGCATGTGGGTGTGCGTTGTGTGGTTTGATGGACTCGTCGCTGTTCCCGTCGCCGCTGTTGTCACCATTGCATCACTGTTGTTTTAGCAAAATTATTAATAATAATCGGGAACAAAAAAAAAGAAAGAAACTTGTTAAAATTGAAAGTTGATTACATCTGGTCTGGGCTATTGTTATCTTTTGGCATCGGTGTGGCCATCTAATTTGTAATGTTTTTTTTTAAAGAATGGGGTAGGAGCTTATAAGATTTTTTTTTCTTCATCCTACTCCTGTTCTTCTTTTCATGGAATGTATTATTGTTGTGTTTGTTGATTTGTTCCAATTGTATAGTATGTTGCATTACCATGAAAAAAGAATAAATAAAATGAAATGAAATGAAAAATGAAATGAAAATAACCGACCGAAATTCCAGTTCGTTCCCCTCAGACACACAGCCCACGATGGCGGAGTCGTCGGAGAACTTCTGCAGGTGACAGCTGTGTGTGTCGTGTGTGAAGTCTGAGGTGTAGATGGTGAAGAGAAACGGTGAGAGGACAGTGCCCTGAGGGGCCCCAGTGCTGCAGACTCCCACCTCAGACTCACAGCTGCGCAGCCGCACGTACTGTGGTCGGTCTGAGAGGTAGTTGATGGTCCATGCAGTGAGGCTGCTGTCCACTCCCGCGTCCTCCATCTTCCCCTGCAGCAGTGCCGGTCTGATGGGTATTGAAACTCTTCTTTGTAAGCGCTGGAGAAGTCGAAAAAACATGACCCTCACAGCGCTCCCGGCGGGCTCCAGGTGGGAGAGCGTCCGCTGCAGGAAGTAGATGACGGCGTCCTCTACTCCGATGTTGGGTCTGGTAGGCGAACTGCACGCGGGTCCAGGGTGGTGCTGACCACGGAGCGGACATGGTGTGAGGATGAATGCCGCTCCATGGTCTTCATCAGGTGGGAGGTCAGTGCGACTGGTCTGTAGTGAGCCGGTTCCTTGGGGTGTGCTGTTTTTGGGGACCGGGATCACACAGGAGGTCTTCCACAGGACTAGGAGGGACCTTCTCCAGGTGAGGCTCAGGTTGTGTACATGTAGCTGAGGACCCCAGAGAGCTGGTTCTGCACAGGGTCCTCAGCAGCCTGGGACTGATCCCGTCCGGTACTGCGGATTTCCTCAGCTTCAGGCGCTGGAGCTGACTCCTCACCTGGTACCGGTGTGTGATGGAGAGGGGGGGGGGGGTGGTGGGGGCTGGGGGGGGGGGGGGGGGGGGGGGGGGCAGGAGGGCCTGGGGCAGCCGGAGGCAGTGTCCACTGGGCAGACATGCAGCAGGTAGAAAATGACTACATAGTCATCCATAACAAAGTACACCGAAATCCCAGCAGGTGGATGGCAATCTGTATTGACCTCCATCCATCCATCCATCCATCCATCCATTTTCTTCCCCTTAATCCATTTCTGGGTCGGGGGGGGGGGGGGGTGACAGTCAGAGCTGCACCCAGTATACAGAGCACCAGCACTTGAGCTGTAAAAGCTAAATGTGTCACAGACAGGAAAATTCTGGTAACAAAAGTTGAATTGTAATTGTAATGCCTTTAATAGACATCTTACAATGCTTATTACATACGTCCCCTTTAAACCATAAAGCAGCATTAAACAGTGTGCCAATCATCAGGCAAGGGGTTGATGGAGTTTCCAGCTGGGAATAGGCTTGGACAACAAATATAGAAGGACAAAGAGCTCTGAGGAATAACCACTGATTTATTTGTGTAGGTTATTTTTCTTACACAGTGGCCTCTAACCCTGTTTTGGTGTTTACTGGGTCCCCTAATGGTATTCTTAGTATACTGAGGACACATTTCCTTATGGGGACAATAGTATGTTCTTTAACCTAGATGGATACATATCGGACGACTTCCATATTAAACTTGACACATGTCATTGCATAAACAAGGGGAATTTAATACAGTTATGCGGAAACAAGATTCTTTTTTTTTTAAGTTGAGTACGACACAGGACCTTTAATGTCCCTGGAGTGTGAACACAGTCTTTACCGGCTCATTTGGGTTGCTAATGATTCTTTGTAGCCGGTTTTGTTTTCTGAAACCATTAGCATAATGCAGTGTTCTCTCCGGTGACAGCAGCAGGTGTATACGATCACATAGAGTTCCTCCGAGCTGATCCTCATCGATCATACCTCAATATATTTGTGTGTGTGTGTGTGTCTGTGTGTGTTTGCGTGCGTATGTGTGTGTGTTTGCGTTTGTGTGTGCTTGTGAAGTAAGGATGTCGGGAAAAGGTCTGACTGTTCCCTCGCTTCGGAACAATTCATTACAGCGCTCAGAGAAAAATGTCAACTATTCATTATGTATGCAGCCTGCACTTTTGTTACATAAAAGGCAAACTACACGTACGTTATCTGTCGCTTTGACCAAGAGCTGTTTCCGTGCGTTCCATGCGTCTTCAGCGACAACAGTTAAAGGCATCGGCAGCATAGGTCTACATGAGACTTAATTTCCAAACATACAGGTGTTGAAAATGCAGTTATGACTGGTTTTGTTTTAGTGCAATGACACCCATTTTAAACATATAGTATAGTTCTACACCCAAACAAGCCAAAGGAAAATCAAATGTGTACAAACCAAGGTTAAAAGTAGCTGTAAATGCTTCTTAAGAGCAGCAAGTGAATATCAATACACATAGATATACTGTATGTCAAACAATTAAAATGTTTCATTGCGATTCAGTGCCCAAAGCCCCCACTGAAAGATCAAGGCTATGCTCACACTCAGAGAGCAGCCGTCCTCCTGTGGACTCACCACCTGCAGAGGGTCAGTGAGGGGCTGGTGCTATGAGACTTGGGTGGCATCTCTGATTGCCAACCCCCCTGACCCAGAAATGGATTAAAGGGTAGAAAATGAATGGATGGATGGATGGCATTGCAATTATTGGCGTCATAGTCAACTCATGATGAATTGGACATACATTTTTGTAAATTATACACATTTATGGGAGGATGAATAATATTCTGTAGATAAAGTGACATTCATTGGACATTTTGAAATTGCAGTGTAGCACATATACTAATTACAGACATTTACAGTCTCAGCAGATCTCATTGTACAGTCTGACAGCAGCAGAGAGGAATGACCGAATCATCTCTTTCACACAGCAAGGGTGGATCACTTACTGAAACTGCTGCATCAAAACTGCTCCATTGAGCTATGTCCCCATACTCTTTTAATGGTGAACAGTGAATCATAATTAAAGTCGCAATCATATCAAAATTGATGTCTCAATTCATGCCTGATTTGTTTTAGGTGTTTCATCTGAAAATACATTAAAACTGCCAAAAATGAGTTGTGTTTGTATCTACATAAACACACCATAAACCAGTTACAAAAAAGCACTGCCTATTGTTGTCTACAGTGTGTCCTGGGTTTATCTGTTCCGCCTAACCTTTAAATATGAAAACAGTGCATTTTTTATGGGACAACATTAGGCACACAATGGTCTCTTAGCTCCACAGACGTCTAGTAGAAAGGGGCACTAGACCAGGCAGGTTTCGTGGACGTGCAGTGAAGCATGCATCACCTTCAATGACTTTACATTGATTCTGTGCAGTTCATTGACTCTGTGTCCAGCCCAGATGTGCAACGGAACATGCAAAGAAAGATGAGGCAAATTAGAAGACGGGATAGTGGATGAGAGTTATTATCAGATCTATCAGCCTAATTTCAGTAACATGCAACTAAAAAGCTCAGTCTACCATGGTTATTGTATCCCTATGACAACATGCCCCAAGAATTTTTCTGCTCTTGCATTCTTACAATCACATGATTGTGTTTGCAGCTGGTAATTTTTCAAATTTGAAAAAAATAGAAATCTACACTTTCTGGTGCAGTATAGGGATGGGGCAGGCAGATAGAGTTATATACCCTTCATGCTTTTTGCATCATATATTTTCTACTGACAATATTATTTCACATTCTAAAACATTGCCTGAGGAAGGCCTGTGGCCGAAACGTTGCTATTTGAATAAATCACTGGTGTTTTTGCCAGTTAGACAGTGTGCGAGTGTCATCTTATTTTTTCACATTCTAAAACATGAAATGACAAAGAAACTTGTCTCATTATTTTCAAACTTTATTACAGACACGAAGTCCAGATAAGAAAGACATTACACAAAAACAAAAACAATAATAATTATACAAATAAGCATAGATGATTGCAGCAGACTATTGTACCAGTGACGCCACAGTTCAGACTGATAGCGTGTGGCACTAATTCTGATTATTATTATTATTATTTGTAATGATAATTTTTTTTTTTTATATTTGTTCTATAAGCTTTGCATCACAGCTGTATACAGCAATAAATACATTTACTCTGGTAACATTATTGGTCATGGTCATATTGGCTGATATTTGTTGTACTATGTTATGTTAAGGAAGCAGATACGGTCTCCACATTCAAGGCCAGGCTTAAAGCACTTTACTTTAATTTAGCATATAATTAGGTAATATATAATATGTAGTGTATATATTATATATATATGCTGTATTATGTTATATATTATGTTATATATTATTCAATAATGTATTGTGTTATGTTGTATATTATGTTATATATTATGCTGTATGTTATTCTTTATTCAAGGCTAGGTTTAAAACAGTCCTCTTTAGTTTAGCATATGGCTAGGAAGGTAAGATTCGGAGAAGGTTAAACTCCTCAGAGTGTCAGTCAAGCTGCATAGGGAGTCAGTTTGCTGGGAGAAGTATGGTAACTTGAGCACTATCCTCTCCTCCTTCCTACTTTATCTACTTTATCTGTTTAGCATTTTTAGGATTCTGACTGTAGTTTGTTCATTGCTATTCACCCGTTGTCCCATTGTCTGTTTCATGGTACGGTGACGGGATCTCTGAGCCTGGCCTCTTCCATCTACACCTGCGGACTGCCCCGCCCGACCCGCCTGGGAGTGCTTCGGTCCTGCACCGGACCTGTCCACGTTCAGCGTCCACTGGTCCACGTCCTGTAGCTAGCTTAGGTCCTAGATCATTAGCCTGTCCGTCCGGAGGAGCGGATCCCTTTCTCATATGGGTCTCCCTCCCTGTGGGTTTCCCTAGTGCTCCCCAAGGTTTCTCACGTTTTCCCACTGGGTTTTTTAAGAGTTTTTCCTTGTGGATGCAGGAGGGTCTTGTTGGACAGTTAGTGTCCAACAGAAAGGATTGGTGATGATCAGGACACTTTAGCATTCTACAACATGTATGGACATTTTCTTCTGTGTGTGCTTTATATTCTCCATGTGTTTTGGCTGTTGATTCTCTGACCTGTGTTGGTGATTTCAATGGTTTTGTTAAGTCCTCTGAGATGACTTCTGTTGTGACCTAGGGCTATACAAGAATAAATTGTATTGTATTGTATTGTAATTGTACTATGCAGGTTTGCATATTATCTTCACAAACAGCTTCCTGTATTACCTCTATTGAAAACATTTATTTGCAAACCTATACAAGATATTAATGAATATGCATTATGAATTTAATTGGGAACAGCACACAGCAGTCCTCCCTGACCCTGCTCTGCCCCAGCTCACGTAGGCACTTCACCTGCTGTGAGCTCTGTCTGAATGAAGAATTAAGATCCGATCTGGTCAGGCTGTTTACAAAAGTCTTGGTTTACACAGAGGGACAATAGCAGCGCAGATGGAGTGTGGTCTGCTGGCAGTACGTGGTCTGCCACACATCACTCGCATCAGGCAGGAATGTCCTCAGTCTGGGCATGTCCTCAGTTTGGGCATAGAGGCTGCGGACTGAGCCTCTACAGCATCTACGCCGTCTGCAGCATCTACGCCGTCTGCAGCATCTACGCCGTCTGCAGCATCTACGCCGTCTGCAGCATCTACGCCGTCTGCAGCATCTACGCCGTCTGCAGCATCTACGACGTGTGCAGCCTCTACGACGTGTGCAGCCTCTACGACGTGTGCAGCCTCTACGACGTGTGCAGCATCTACGGCGTGTGCAGCATCTACGACGTGTGCAGCATCTACGGCGTGTGCAGCATCTACGGCATGTGCAGCCTCTACGACGTGTGCAGCCTCTACGGCGTGTGCAGCCTCTACAGCGTGTGCAGCCTCTACAGCATGTGCAGCATCTAGGCAATCTGCAGAGTCTAGGCCATCTGCAGCATCTACGGCATCTCCTGTCTGACATCCGGCGGGCCACTGACTCCGGTGCTGGCCAGAATCTGCTGGACAAAGAAAATATTTCAAACTACTGTAATGCCCAACAGGACAAAACGCAGCGTTAGTGTGAGATGTGTTTTGGTCCATCCATCTATTTTTCTTTATACCTTTTTTCTTTCCTCTTCTCCCAAAAGCTCATGACCAGAGACGCAGGTAGAATATAGATGCAGCAGTCAAGCAAGAGTTTTGAACTCCTCAATTTCAGGAAAGACCTCTCCAACCTGGAGAGGGCAAGGCATCTTTCTGTTGTCGAGCACCGTGGCCTCTGGTTTGAGGTGCAGAGCCAGTCCATTCATGGGATCAGATCTCTCCATCAATATGGTCCTCCCCGAGGTTTCTTGCTTTTTAAAGTTGTTCCTTGTCGCTGCAGGAGGGTCTAAGGACAGTGATGATCCAAGCATTTATGAAGATTTGTTAACATTTATGGACAATGGGCCTCATTCACGAACGGTTCTTAGGAACAGATTTGTACGTAAATCCTACTTACGCGGTTTTTACGAAGAAAGTGGCATTCACGAATATTTCTCGTAACCAGAATTTGTCTTGGGCAAGTACAAATCCTACGAGTCCTCAGGAGCACTCGTACGCATTCAGTGCCGACATGTTCACACGCCGGGGTTGTCCTCTTTGGTGAAGTTGAATAAAAATACAACATTCCAGTGATATGTCCGTCATATCGATGTATGTATTTATTTATTTGTAGTAATCTTTATTAGTAATCTTTATTTATATACCGCCTTTTTCACTGCAGATCTGGCCTACTTTTTAATTCATTTTGAAATGAAATGTGCCAACGCTTTATCAAATACATTGGAAATCTTGCCGTGTATTAGTGACCCCTTCCTATTTATAGGGGGCATTTCTTTATTCACGGGCCACAGAACAACGGCATATATACTGCTGCTGCAGGAGGTTACTGGGTCCGCGCTGAGTCTCTGCGCTGGTCTCTCCTATGGATCTATACGGGTCTGCACTGGTCTCTCCCATGGATCTATACGGGTCTGCGCTGGTCTCTCCCATGGATCTATACGGGTCTGCACTGGTCTCTCCATACGGGTCCGTGCTGCATGCTCCTGGATCCTACGGGTCCGCGCTGGTCTCTCAAGTCTGGTCTATGCGGTCTCTCTTCGGTCCGCGCTGGTCTCTGCGCACCGGTCTCTCCAGTCAGGTCACTCCAGTCTATGCGGTCTCTCCTGTCCGCGCTGGTTTCTGTGTGCTGGTCACTCCAGTCTCTCCTCGGGTCTGCATTGGTCTCAGCGCTGGTCCGCGCTGGATCTCCTCCCAGGGTCCAAAATATTTTGAGATTAATCTCAAAACATTTTGAGATTCATCTTTAAAATAATACATAATATATTTTTAAATTAAGATCATAACATTTTGAGATTAATCTCATCATATTCTTAGATTAATCTCATAATTTTGCTAGTTCGACTTTATTATCATAATATTTCGACTTTTAAATCAACATTTTATAACTTTATTCTCAGTCTGGCAAAAGCCTGCTTTAGGCCTGTTGCTGTTTCCTCTGGCGTCTGCACACGGCCCTGCAGTCCCTTATATGGGCATTAGTGGGCGGTTACTTATGCTAAGTACCTATGCTAATGAAGCACCTGGCACGCGCGCTGTACTTACGAGGAAATGGGATTCATCAATCTGAGAGAACAGCTGCGAACAATTCAGCGCCTTACGAGTGCGTTGATGAATCCCACGTGGGGACTTCCTAGAAATCTACTTAAGGACAACTTGAGAAGAAAGTTGAGTAGTTTCTTAAAAGTTATGGTTGTGCCCCCTGTAAAATAAATTCTCGGATTTGTTGTTAGTGAATCTACAACTTTATTAAGTAAGTCTTCCGAGACGACTGCTGTTTTGATTTAAGGCTGTACAAAAATACATTGAATTGAATCCTGCCTTATCGCATTCAGCTCTGCCCTTTACATGCAAGCATCAGGAGTGTTTTAATGGCTGAAATGACTAACCCAAACATGGTCAAAAGTTGTGAGAAGTTAATTATGTCCTGAAATTGAATTGTCAAGTGTGGACAGCAGGCCACCACTTGCAGTTCAAGGCTAAACTGCCCTGTCCACACGGGGCTTTGTTCTCTCCTGCTCTGGCTCACGGCCCTTTGTAACTGTGGCCTGTTTACCACATAGGAAGGGCCCGTCTGGCGGCTGGGGTCATTTGCATGTGATGGATGGAGTCCCTGTGGGCCACTCGAGCGTGTGTATACTGCCGACACACAAACTGTAGTGATGTACGAAGTGCTGGAGGCCCTAATGAGCAGACGTGGACAGTCACTTTTACTTATAGGTAAAAGCTGCGCTCAAGTATTCTTCACAGTCTGTACTTTTCTGACAACTTTTCCCTTTAGATTCTATGATTACTACTCCAAATCGTTTCAATGTACTGAGATTATTTATGACTTTAGTGCCTTGAATGATTTTTTCAATTTTTGCTGTGTGAGAACTGTGCTATACAAATAAACTTGCCCCGCCTCGCCTATAATTCTGCTCTTTACATTTTGTCAGCACTTAAAACATTTGCTGAAGTTTTATAACACAAGTGTGCAGTGATTAGCAATGCTTCTAAGTTCATGCATAACAGTTTGAAGAGGTTTGC
Organism: Knipowitschia caucasica; assembly: GCA_964034765.1. NCBI lineage: Eukaryota > Metazoa > Chordata > Actinopteri > Gobiiformes > Gobiidae > Knipowitschia > Knipowitschia caucasica. The sequence goes on from OZ035838.1 coordinate 23,356,861, forward strand.
CATGCTTCTAAATTCAGTCATATACAGTAACTGCATTCAGCTGCAATCATGGTGGTACTGTATATGTTTTATAACACTTTGTTTGTATTTTATTCCACTCAAAACAGGTTTGAGAACAACCAAATATGGATTACATGTAACCAATGTCATAGGTCGTTGTGTGGCAGATGAATGTTTTCGGTCACACATATGGACATGCAGGAACACACACACCAAGCTGCAATGTTGGCAATGTGATCAAAGTGTCATGGTTATGGACTCAACAGTTTGACAATTTACAGCCGCATGCAACCCACTGAGGTCTCCCATCACAGTACTTACCAGGTCTTTCCCTACTTAGCGTCTGAGGTTTAATGGGATCAGACTTTCAAATGGGGCTCCATTCGACTTGTTGATACAGGGATTCGCAGGTACTATGGTCTGATTCTGACCCATGTACTTGTCAATCCCTCCATTATTAGTTTAACAAACAATAAACCAGCTCTGTTTATAGTTTGTCTAACCACATGTGCTTTCAGAATGCACAGTAAAATGTTGTCCTAAATATGACTTTATTGCTCTGAAGAGAACAGGGTCTGGCCTCTAGCAGGAGTAAACATGGGGAGGCAGAGTTTCACATACAGTATATGCAGCTGAAATCTGGAACAGTCTTCCCGAAAATGTGAAACAGGCTTCTACTCCTATACAATGTTCAAATCCAGGTTAAAAACAGTTCTGTTTAGCCGTGCTGAAGGACGGTTTCTTCACTCCTTTTTATTGTTCTGTGATTCAATTCAATTAAATCCAATGTATTCTTCTATAGCCTTAATTCACAACAGTGGTTATCTCAGATGACTAAACACAACTGATGAATTTGCCAACGTAGATCAGAAATACAAGACATTCAATTAAATTCGATACAAGGGGCAGATCACCAATGTCCATAAATATTGATAAATGTCCACAAACGCGCTTTGTTACGTACTTTGAGTTGCCTTGTGAATGTTGAACTGTGCTATACGAATAAACTTGCCTCGCCTGATTGCCTCAGTTGTTTTTCATCACATTTTACACACAGTATTGTACTCGAGTACTTCCGCACAGTACTTTTCCTACACCTCTGAACCGCGAGTGGAGCCATCCAGGAATGTGCCAATCTGCGCGCCTGCTTACCCCCCAGCATGTCTGCGCCCTGCTCCCTGCTTCCTTCCCCCTGTTTGGGTATGGCTAGACTGGACGGGCCTGTATCAGAGGGCAGGGGACTGGTGCAGAGGCGGTGGGGGGTCCGCGGAGCCCCCTCCAAACAAAACCAGGAAGAGCAGGAATGTCCCGCAGCCAGCCGTACTGTAAGCAGAGCACAGGGCCTGGGACGTGTGAGAGGACAAACAACAGGCTGGGGGTGACTAAGACTGGTGCTTATTTACATCATACATTATTCAGGCTTTTTAAATTTTTTGTTAGAGATTAAAGCTGGGGTACCTGATTATCAAATACGCCTGTTTACAACCAAATAGTTCCCCAGCTCTCAAAACAGTTTGGTGCACGACTGAATAATGTTATTTTTTTTACTGTTAAAGCTGAGGTACCCACACTCTAAAGAATTTCCTTGTAGAAAAACGATAAATAGCTGGCAAATATGGTTCCAGGAATTTACAGTTTTCTCAACATGGCATTACTGTTGCTAATTTTAACGGTTAAAGACTGTTTCACTGAATCACATTTTGCCTTTGTGATTTCAGGATTTAACCGTATGTTCCTGTTAATTCACATTCAACAAAAACAGCTTTATAATTTTAATGTTGTATTATTATACCATATGACTGTTTCTGTTTCTAATTAGTTTCATTGAACAAAAAAACTACACAGTTTAATTTGTTTTACTTTAACGAACACAACTTTTCAATAATTTTTTTACATCTTCAGTTTATACAAGAACAATGTTGAATTCTTTACTTCTATAACATGCTTAATGCTAAAGGATCATTCTAGCTAAAGCAGGAGTTTACATGTGTGAGAGGCACCTTTTACACTCATGGTTGCTCGCTAGTTTATGTTAATTTACGGTAATAATACCATAATATCACAAGGTGATTACTAATCACCTTGTGATATTATGGTATTGTAACCTTTTTTTTGTAATCACGTTATAATTGTGGTAATAAAACGCCACTGGATGTTTTTTAACCAATTTATACTTACATTTTCATGTTTGAATTGTTTTTCAAAATAACATTTGTTTAATGTTGAAATTTCATTGTAATTTTACAGAAATTTGTTACAGTGCAGATTTAAAACTATACAAAAATACAATGAAAAAAAATACATAATTCTAATTCAAAATATTTTTCCTTGTCATATATTTCATATTGCGTCTGATGTAGCTTTTGATCAGCGTTTTCAGCCAATCAGCCCAAAGAATGAGTCTGGTGTGTGTGTGAATGGTTGGTGGTGGTCGGAGGGGCTGATGGCACATACTGGTTGCCTCGCTTCTGTCAGTGTGCCCCAGGGCAGCTGTGGCTATAGTTGTAGTTTATCACCACCGTGTATGGAGTGAAAGAATAATGACAGGAGAAGTGTCTTTGAGTGTTCAAAAACTCTCAAAGGCGCTATATAAAACTGATGCATTATTATTGTCATTACTATAATCAAGTATTGACTCACAGGGCTCTTTCCAATTACGCTGAAAATATAACCTACATTTTTATAGATGGAAACATCAACAAATTTGTGGTCCGATTTGGTCACAATATTAACTTTTATTGGACTGATTCTGTGAGGACAAACCACATGCATTATTTTATTAGGAAAAAAGTTTAGTGCCTCTGCTTTAAAGGTGGATTATGCTAGTACCTTAGTGCAAAGTCTCAATGGGGAAAAAAGTTAAATGAAAATAAATACCACTACACACAATTATAAAGATAATGATGATGAAAACAATGATAAGGTTAATAATAATAATAATAATAATGGAAAAATGCATGTGCGTGATGCGTGTCGTTTATATCTAAAAATAAAAACAGACAAAAAATGGGATAACACCATTCGTGACTGATGGAATAATCGTGGCACCATCAGGTCTGACAATTCAACAAAGACAATTGTTTTGGAGAGTGGGTGTAACCTCTGCATTCTTACACAAAATCATCTATTGTGCATCACACACAGAGCGACATCTTCCTCAGGTTCAAAAGTGAAAGGGACAAAAAAGGTAACGGTCAAACAACATTTTATATTCATTTTGTAAACAGTGACTATACATACATAGTTCAGTTGTTATTTCACACCTTTTAACTGATGCTGAAGGTGAACATTGACATTATATATGCGGTTATATTTAGTGGTATATGTAGTAATTATGTAGTCTAGATGGAGTAACAGTATTTAGAGCTGCGTATGTCAATCAAAAAACCAGGTCCGCACTCTCTCCTGAGGATTTGGATTCAATTACTGCAGAGGAGTAATTGAACTTATGGGCAGCACAGCAGACAATGCAATATCTGGGAAATTCAAATATGATTTAAGTCAGTTTTGCATAATGCCTAATTAGATTTTCACAGCAAGGGGAATGACTCCAAATTTTAAAAGAAGATTCAATGGAACAGCAATGGAAAAAAAAGACATTGCGTTTTATAAATAGCACATTTTAAAATAACTAAGAGATAAACAGTTGAATATATAGAGTTTACTTTCCCCTTTCAATGGCCTCTGGGTCGTCGCAGTGCAGCTTCCAGGGGCCCATCTCCAGATGTGGATGCCTCTTTCTACAGGAGGATTTTGCATGTTTTGGAAGGTGGGGGGACTTTTTTTCTATAAAATTTGTCTGTGTCTTGTGGTGTCTTTGTGATTCTAAGTTTTTAGATTATGAAACATTCCTAATGTAAATGATATCAAAGGGGCATATTGTCAAAAATAAGCATTCTCTTAAAAATCCAATAAAATCTAAGTTGCAGACATCCTCTTCAACCATCTTCAAATTGTCACAGTGGTATTGAAATGGTAACCAGTTTGTAGCTAATTCTTCAGTATTTTGACAACACAACAATTAATGTACATGTACACTTCTTGCTGTTTAATTTGAATAATGATAATATTAATGTACCACTTTCATATCACACTTTTTTGGACACTCAAAGACACTCAAGGACACACTTGACATGGCATTATCATAATTACTCAACTCTAAACTCCAAACACTGGGGTGACAGGTCCTTCTCAGTCCCTGGACCCAGACTCTGGAACAAGCTGCCCCCTGATTTGCCGGTTGCCAGTCCGATGTACGCTAGGCATAACACTCATTTGCACGTTGGCACTACTTTAATGCTTTAATTTCTTGTTAATGCTTTTTTACTGTTTAATTGTTTGATTACATGAATGTTTTATTGTATATTTTACTGTAAAGTCCTTTGGTGTCCTCGGGGTTGTAAGGGGCTCTAAAAATATAATTTGATTTGCTATTATTATTATTATTTTTATCATTAATTCACTCCATACACAGTGGTTATGCAGCAATTGCATCGCACAAGTCTTACTCATAGAAGTGTCCTTGTATCTAAACTCTCAGCCTATCAGAGTTTACCATCAGCCCGCATGTGCCCGCTCGGGAGAAAAACAGTTTCTTTATCGGAGGCCGACTTAAACAATGCATGTGTTGTGGCAACGCTCTGATTAAAGCAAGGCGAGTATCAGAGGCTTTAGTTTCCGTCGCTCCAACGCTCTGAGAATGTGAGAGGAATGTGAAAAAGCATCCTGTTTTCATTCCAGGCCTGAGTCAGCGTTCAGGACAGCGGTGATGACACTGACGTCGTAGTTACGGTCAAGAGGAACAGACGGTGACATGGGTATGTTGTTGTACATAATTATTGTCACTTTTATTGTACATATATCCTGCATGTAACATGTTTGCACATTTCCTCCCTTTGCACAATCTGAGTGTCTCTATCCATGCCAAATGTGACATGTAAATTTCTCCTCTGTGAGATAAATAAAGCTCATCTTATCTTATCTTATCTTATCTTATGAAGTGTGTCATATGTGTGGCTCTGGAGGAGACGGAGTTTGCATGTTCTTCCTGTGCACTGCTGATCATCCTCCAGTCTCTGGTTTTCATCCATTGGTCAAAACAAAATTCTAAAAAATTAAATTCAATGACTAAAGAACAAAATTAATCATATTTGTATTTGTATATTTGGATAGGGCAGTGTGTATTAATGAACAGTAGTAAATACAAAAGGTAGTCCACAGTCGCACTCACAAACACTCATTCAACCCTCACCTACTGTTTGTGTTTAGTGGTAGCAGAAAACGGAGCACCAGGAGGAATCAGCTTTAGCTTAATATAAAAGAAAGTATAAAATACTTGATCCTCTAGTGCAAGAAATATACACTTGTATATGAGAAGACAGTGGCTCAGTTGGTAGAGCATTCAGGCTCAAAGGCCTTCTCCACCGACTCCCACTCATGTCTGCTGTCGTTGTGTCCTTGGGCAAGACACTTTGCCTGTAGCTCCCGCTGAAAGATCAAGGCTGTGTTGTCATTGACAGAGCAGCCATCCTCCTGTGGACTCACCACCTGCAGGAGGATCAGTGAGGGGCTGGTGCTTAAGTGCTATGAGTGCTGGGTGCAGCTCTGACTGCCACCCCCCGACCCAGAAATGGATTAAGGAGAAGAAAATGGATGGATGGATGGATATACATCTGCAGATAATCAGAAAGACACTCAGTAATAAGTGTTGTAAGAGTGTGCGTGTGGCTGCGTGTGTAGATGTGGTTTGGGGTGAGGCTGCTGGGTGGTAGTTTTGACAGGTCTAACACAGGTCATGGACAAGTGGGATTGTTTTGAACCAAACTGTAAAAGAACTTTGTGTTGCATTTTTGTAAGAAAATTACTTGATTGATTACCCTAGGTCAGGTGTACATAAGATTCAGATTCAGATTCATTTGCCATTTGCAGTAAAACCACATTGGAACACATCCGCAAAAGTATAGGAATAAAACAAACACAATTGTCACTGTGAAATCGATCAACTAAAACAGTTTCAATACAAGTGCAAGATCTTTTAAGTGCTTTGTTTAAACTGATAACATGTTGTGCCCAAGGGAAGAAGCTGGAACATGGCTTAAGAGTCTGGATTCATAAAGAACGTCAAGAACGGGCAGCTCACAGCTCACAGTCCTGAGAGAAGAGCACCTTGTTTAGAGCTCTCCTTTCTTTGGCTGTGATGTTACAAAACCACACGCAAACTTTCAATGGTGCAGCGATAAAAGTTAAGCAGCAGCATCTCAACTCAAAACAGTGACCAGCTGTCACAGATGTGTGTATGTGTGTGTGTTCTTGTGTCCCTCGGATCACCTCTGACCAGTGTCCTCTGCTCTGCAGCTCTGCAGCTCTGCCCTGTATCTTAGACAAACAGGCAGAGGACATGCTGACTGCAGCGGCTGCATTCACCACAGATAGACTTGAGGATGTTTTCAATGAAGTGTTTTGAACGACTTCAGTTCAAACTAGGCCAGAGATAAAAACAAATAGATTATTACATATTATGGTCTCCCCCAATAAGTATATTTTAAAAACGTCACATGGTCTGGGACTATAACAAATATGGAATTGTTTTCTTCCTGCAGACCTGTTTGTTTTACTCGAGAGGCCTGTCAAACAGTGGGAAAGGTTGACATGTTGTTTGGACCCGTGTTGCTCTACACCACAGGGAAGACAGGAACGTGTCAAATTAAAAGGATCAAAATAGATCTTTGAAAGTCACTACCGCAGGCTTGTCCAAACTAAGGCCTGTGGGCCAATTGCAGCCCTCTGTGTCATGTGCTGTGGCCCTCTGTGTAAGATAAAGTAATCTTTGAGATTATAAATACAAGTTCACAGTGTCATCCAGCCAACTTCAGCTCAGTCAGTATAGATTTGTAATACCTTGCTTTAAAGCTCAGAACCTCTGGAATTGATGTTATTTGTATGCAGCATCTTTTTGTTTACATGTTTTTTTACAAGGAGAAAGGTTAGCCCAAGGTTCTGGGTTTGAATCCTGGCGTCTGCTTGTTCTCCCTGTCTCTCTGCATAGGTTTTCTCCACACGCACTGGATTCCCCTACCACTAAAAGCATGTACAATATGTAAATCCTTCAACACCGGTATTCCTCCTGACCAATCAACATCTGGGATCGTCCCCTGCCGCAATACTATGACAACAATGCAGGATGGGTCACATACAGAGGATACATTATTTATGAAAGAGAAATAATGGGTAACCCTGCTTTAATTCACCATTAAGTTTTCTTTTATAGAGCAATAACTTTAAATGGTTTTTTCTTTCATGCTGTTTTCAAGGAGGACAAACAATCAACAGTTTTCATCCATGTATGTTTTATTTCCATATCAATGCCGCATTCATACCGTTATAAATATACTCCATCATAATAAATAAGACAATAAATAAACAGGTCTATGTACAGTCGTTGCTTTCATGCGATAATAATGGACCAGAGGAGGGATGGAGCCTTTCATTTCCTGTGTTGGCGCTCCGTTGGGACAGAGGGTCTTCATGTCCCTCGGATAATTACTGCAAAATTATGATACCATTGTGTTCCGTGGCACTCCGCGCTCATTCAGACCTGGCTTTGGCTTATCTTCAGCCAGTGCACCCACAACAAACAGTCTCCGCACAATGGACCGGGGAGCTGGAATGTCACCGATACAGAGGGAGAATGGACATGAAGAAAGTGTTGCATAAATGTTGCATAAAAAAAGACATAAAAGGCCTTTGTTGTGAAGAAGCTGCCATTTTCAAGTACTGTACCTGACACAGACGAGCCCAAATATCAAGCATGTTGTTCTCTGATACAGAGAAATATTACACTCATATAACTGAGTGCGCCACGCCATACGACTGATGGATGACCAGTGGACTATCAGTGGATGACCATTGGACAACCAGTGGACGACCAGTGGATGACCAGTGGATGACCAGTGGACGACCAGTGGACGACCAGTGGATGACCAGTGGATGACCAGTGGACAAACAGTGGATGACCATTGGACGACCAGTGGATGACCAGTGCTCTAGTGGTTCTGTGTTATAGATATAGGTAATGTGAGTTAGTTTTACCCTACTGTCAATGTGTTTTACCGTATATAGACAGTAGGGTAAATAATAATAGTAATATTAATGGTAACGGATTACTTCTGGAATGGATTGCATTGGTAATCCATTACAAAGCGCTCTATAGCAATGGGCGACATCATTCCAGTTTAATCCGATTGTGAAAAAAAGAAAAGGGGATTCCTCAAATTTAAAGAATATTCAATCAAAGTCATTAGTCAATAATTAAAGTTATATACAATTAGGCAGGGAAAATACCAATCACTTTGGATCAATTTCAATCCTATAGTGAAAAAATAAGACATACCTTAAATTTGAAACTACCCAATCAGATGAGTAGGGGAAAAAATTGGAAAATGAAAAAATGTATGATGTGAAATGTTAAGTTTCATAATTTTCTTTGAGCTTGCTGGTGCCTCAATTGCTTTGCCCGTAGATCCTGCTTATATTTTCACTTAGCTTCATGTTAAACAAACATTTGATCGCGTTCAGTCAAAAGTATTCTGACGTTAGAGTGATGAATGCATTTGTACGAAAACTCTGTCAAAGCAGCCACTTCTAACCATATAGATTATATTCTCCGTATAAATAGTGTCCATACTAAAACAAAATATTGTCTCTAAGGGTCTCTGTAATTCCATATCCGGTCCTGGGTCCTTTTGACGGTGCTGGATTGTGAGGTCTCCCAAAGAGTTGCCATTTCTCCCACTCTTTCTTGCTCCTTCCTGCTCCTTCCATTGCGAATGTCTCTTGGAGCTCTGTGGATGTCTTCCTTTTTGCGACACCGATGCAAACATCTCGTGGTCGGCTTCTGGCAGTGAAGTGTGTCTTAAAACCTCCCTCTGATCTTCTATCGTATGGTGGACGTGAGCTGCTGCCGGGACTTAGTGCGTGGCTCTCTGGACGATAACTTCTTTGAGTTGGACATGATCACTGATCTGTTGGAAAGACAGAGGAAAAGAGGTGAGACACACAAATCTAAACAAACAACTGTTATTTGTACATCCTCTTTTGGTAATAGTGGGAAAGTACATTACGGTTGATCTAAATCTAACAGTGTATCGTCTACTTGAAGGCATAGACATGATAATAATTTGAAACTGGAAAATCTCACAAGGGCAAAACTGGAGACATTTCAGTAACAAAACTACTGTACATGTTAGCAGCATGTGATACTACTGTATGTTAGCATCATGTGATACTACTGTATGTTAGCATCATGTGATACTACTGTATGTTAGCATCATGTGATACTACTGTACATGTTAGCAGCATGAAGCTATGGGCTCAAAATTACAGTGGATACATGTAAGTGAGTAAGAAGTAATCTTCATTTAGCGCCTTTCACAGACAGAAGCGCTTTACAATTGCTGTGGTCTCATTTTGTACATTCTAGCATACAGGTTTTTTAAATAATGAATGTTTGATGCAAAGTGCGTACGTGACAGAAAGCCTGCTCGCCCCTCACCTCAGAGACTGCAGCAGCTTGTTGTCTGATGACTTGGTAAATTCCAGCTTCGTGGTCGCGTTCTCCTCTGAGCTGCAGATGGAAAAACAACTTTAGAAATTGTGTTTTGTTATAAAACTTTATCTGACCAAGAAAAAGACACTGTGGGAGAAAGAATTTCACTTTCACTCAGGACAAGTCTAGTCTTGCACAAAGCCGAGCTCACATTACTACTCAAATCAAATGTATCCGATTTTAAAGGTGACTTCTAGACGTATGCAGAAGCAACATCAATGCATATTTTTAACCTGTGATTTTCGTCCAAATTTTATGATGTATTACATAAGTATTGTTTTACTTTAATTCTTTTGACTAAGACCGAGACAAGACAGGAATGCTGGCATCTCTGTTGATAACATCTAGACAAGGAATGATTCATACTATGACAGTAAAGACTCAACATTAGTCTTTACCACGGTGTAAAAATAGCAAACAGGAACATAAAAATATGGGCCGATACCTCCGAACTATGCCCATGTCCCCTATAACCGCTATGGCATTCCTCAGCTTTTATATCATTACCGATAAACACAGCGTTGCATGACTGCCGTTGGAATGACAGCGACAGTATGATGGGAGATACTTCGGCGATTTTGTTTCCGTGTTGGGGCTGATTTTGGAGAATTATGCAAGTTTTCAGATAATCGTTTGCGATCTGATTTGTTTTCATAGTGGGAAATTTTTCAAAGATTACATAAAGCAATGGTTCTCAACTGGAACGGTTTCAGGATTTAGCCCTTTGGTGTGTGTGTGTGTGTCCGTGTTTGTGGGATTTATTCTTTTTATCTATCGGTTGATTTAGATGTTTCTTTCCTTGATTTTTTAATGGCATAATTAACCATGAAAATACAAATATTTTCCAATTATGAGGCTAATTCTTAGTTCTTTTTTAAATGTAATTTGTTATTGTTTGCGGTGTTGTAGGGAGATCAAAATATTGCAAAGATTTGATTTGATTTTTCAAGTTGTTCTATACCCAATATTCACGTAGCTTATCACGTAACTTATCAAAGGAATCCAGGATCTCTTCATCTTCATAAACTTGCCCAAGCTTTAAAAACTAGACTCAAATGTTAACTATACCCTTTCTTATTATGTCGGAGTATAATTAGAACTTTTATAGACTTTCATTCAAGCACTGATAATAGATTTTCACATATAAATCCAAGATAATTTGATGTTTTGATGCCAATATCTGCTGTATAACTTTACATATAATAATAATGCATTGGTTTAAAATAGCGCTTTTTTGGAACCTCAAAAACGATTGATATGTTTTTCTATTTGACTACAATGTTGCGTCCCTGCTTCTCGCACGCTCACTCAGGGACGGAAGCCGGACTCACCTGTTGTGGCAGAAGTTGGAGCAGGCGTGGTCAGCCCGGTCAAAGCACTGGCAGCGCTGTGGCGAGCGGCGATGGCGAGAGGCGGAGCTGCCCAGGCCGTATGGGACGAGCTTACTGTCAATAGAGAGAGGAGAGAGACTGTAAGTAAGACATAGGGTCTGGGTGTGTGGAAAGAGGAAATTAAATTGGTGGTTTGATTCATGTACAGGTCTAGTTCTGTTCTGTTATTTCTCAAATCAATGGAAATGAAATGTGGAAAAAATGCGGAACTTGTCATTTTTCTTTTGTATACTTGTAAGAAAGGGCCCTGAAGGTCGCTATTTGACGCTTTGGGCTGAAAGATGTCTGAGAAAGGGTTCGGGTCCTGTCTTTGTCACGTTTCTGTCTGAAAAAGCAGAACTAAAGATGTAATAGAGGCGTGTGAAAACTATATAGAACCAAACTGTTTTGAAATTGACAAATTAGTTACCGGTTGGATTGCGTTACATACATATACAGTGGTCTCTGGTTTTTAGAGGGGTGTCGAAAAATTGCTTAAAAGAATCTGCACAATTAGCTAAATCTGTGAAGTAGCAGCTGTATGTTTTAAAGCTGTTTAAAACACGCTGAACTAATTGCAGCGGTGCACAAAAGCCACAGAACTTTAAATAAAGGAAAATATCATGGTACACTAGCGGTTATATGAAAAACTTGTGGACAAAGAAATCCTCGAGGGACAGTGAGCGGCCACTATAGTTGAAATTCTGGTGGTTTGAAAGTTTGGAACCTCAGCTTTGAATATATACTCAACAACTGGTTAAAAAGTCTCATAGGTTTTAAGTGATTTGATGATTTGATTTTTACAAGAGGACTTAAAACCGACTGCTTCACAGTTGAAAAAAATATGTTTTCAATCAAATTAATCATGTTCTTTTTCCAGAAGCAGAAATGCAAAGTCAGGCTTGGAGACATTGTCCAGAAATCTTCATGGAACTACATACATGTCTCAGTATCACCATAAGCAACAATAATTTCACATTTTCATCATAACCTGTTTCGGTCCTGCTCTCACCTGGGCGTGTTGATCCAGATGATGTCCAGATGGCAGTAGTAGAGGCACTCCTTGTCCTCCCAGTTGTCACAGGAGCAGCGTTTGACCCGAGTGTGGGTCTTGGGCTGAACCAAAGAGGCGGGAAGACTGAGGCTGGACAGGGGCACCCCACAACCTGCATACAAGGTTTATTATTATAGAGAGGATTACATAACATCAAGTTTGTTCAAGTTTGTAAATGTAGTTGCTAATGGGGAAGCCGGATTGTGAGTATGCAGAAGACAAACAACAGAGAAACCTTTTGGAAATCAATTACTTTGATTAGAAGTTAAAAAGGTCAGTGTTTGAGTCTTTGGGCTGCAAGCAGAGTGGTTATGTCCATTTATTTTTTTCAGTGTTCAGAAAGTGAATTTAAAATCATGGAAAATGCAAACAAATAAGATTGTTCATGCAATAAGGAAATAGCAAAATTGAATAAATTACTGCTAAAAATCAGGTTCCCCAGCTTTAATTCAATCCATTATAACATAATTTGTCATTTTCTTCAGCCAACTCTGATCCATTAATCTAACATTATAACTGATTAATTAGTTATTAGGAAAGCAGGACCATTTTATTAGAAAAAAGACGTAATTGCTTGTTCCTAATTTACACTTCCACAAGAAACGTTTTCTTGTGTATCAGTGACTTTTCATACGAGGACATTTTGGAATAACATTTGAAATTAGTATCATTCCAAATGCTGCCAATATAAAAAGTCACTAATACAACCATTCATAAATAAATTGAAGCCTTGCATATGAAAATTAGAATTCAGTCAGTATACAGAAGTGGAAAAACGTGGATGAAAAATACCAAAAACATTACAATGTTGGTTGATTTATGTGAGAAATTTGGTCAGAGTTGCAGTTTAAAACAGGTTTATCTAAATCAAAAATACACTTTTTGGCATTGGGTCAGTTGTATTTTGTAACAAGGAGGTATAGCATGGTCGCATGGCAAAAGCAATGTCATCCCGCTATTGACTTGACAAAGCTCTAAATATGACAATTATTCTTTTGAATTTAAACTTTTAAAACATCCTTGGCAAATATACAAGTTGTTTAATTCTCAAAACAAAAATTAAAAAAAAGATCCATGTTTTCCCAATGCTATGTATTTTTTATGTATCGTAGTCATTCATTTTGGCTACTTAATTCACAAACTACTTGGTTATGTATTCACAAACACCTTTATTTATTTTAACCAAAGCTTTAAATGCAATATCACAACATTGAATGCTTTCAGTGGTAGTGAGAGTTTGAAAGATCTTGAAATTCGTAGACAATTAACATTCAATAACACATTCTATAATTAAAGAAATGCGAAAACTCACCTTCATGCAGAGCCACGATGACGATAACCAACATTGTCTGGTAGTAAAAGCGAGCCATGTTCTTCACAAATGAAAATTTTTGCAAAAAAGTGATTTTAAATTAAATGTTTTTCTAATGTGAAAGGCTTCCTATGTGTGGAGGGGAGAGGCAGGTGCTGTGTGTTGTGGTCCTGGTGCAGGGGGCTTTCTTATACTCAAGTCCTGAGCTGGGACCTCCCTCTGTGTGTGCGCGTGCGTGTGTGTGCGCGTGCGTGTGTGTGTGCGTGTGTGCGCGTGCGTGTGTGTGTGTGTGCGTGTGTGTATGGGGATTACTCAATGACAAACACTGCACCTTGAAGTCAGTGCGGGCCATGAGAGCGCCCTCTGCAGGCTGGATTGCACAGTGACTCAGCTCAAAGGCATGGACCTCACCGGTGACCAGGATTCCACTCACATTCCTTCAGAAGTGACGTGGGACATTAGTGAGTATTATGTTTGTCAGATGTTTTTTTTTTTTTTTTTTTAAAGCTGGGGTACCTAACTTTTTCACTTTGTTATTTCATCTGGTGTAACGCAATAGACAATTTTGAGTTCATGATTTGTTGAGTTTTATTTGTATTGTTTGTACAGATACTGTATGTTGCCTTTTGGTTGACAACCTGGCCATCTGTGAGTGTGCATGTGCGTGTGTGTGCGCGCGAGTGTGAGTGTGTGTGCGTTTGTGTGTGTGTATTTCTATAGCATTTGAACACTGCAAAGTTCTGCACATTCACCATGAAACAACACAAATCCATTATGTGTTGTTGTTATACGTCGTAAGTATGTTTATCTTAATAACATAGAGACGTACCAGATTCACAGACTTCCAATTGAAAACACAAATTCAATAATTACCAAAGTTGCATTTTAGCTGCAGATTTTTGCCCCCGGCTATTTGAGTCTGATTGTTTTTTTGTTTTTTTGTTTTTTATATATATATATATATATAAAAAAAAAAAAAAAATTGTCCACTCACCTTTGGCCCTCCGCGGGCGGTTATCCCTCTCTAAGCTCGGGTCCTCTACCAGAGGCCAGGGAGCTTGAGGGTTCTGCGCAGTATCTTTGCTGTTCCTAGCACTGCACATTTCTGGACCGAGATGTCCGAGGTTGTTCCGGGGATCCGCTGTAACCACTCATCTAGCTTCGGGGTCACTGCCCCGAGTGCACCGATCACCACGGGCACTACTGTCACCTTTACCCTCCAGGCCCTCTCCAGCTCCTCTCTGAGACCTTGGTATTTCTCAAGCTTTTCATGTTCTTTTTTCCGGATGTTACCATCGCTTGGAATTGCCACGTCCACCACCACGGCTGTCCTCTGCCCTTTGTCTACCACCACGATGTCAGGTTGGTTTGCCATTACCATTCGGTCGGTCTGTATCTGGAAGTCCCACAGGATCTTCGCACGCTCATTTTCCACCACCTTTGGAGGAGTTTCCCACTTAGACCTTGGGGTTTCCAGCCCATACTCTCCACAGATGTTTCTGTACACTATGCCAGCCACTTGGTTATGGCGTTCCATGTAGGCCTTCCCTGCCAGCATCTTGCACCCTGCAGTTATGTGTTGGATCGTCTCAGGTGCCTCTTTGCACAACCGACACCTTGGGTCTTGTCTGGTGTGGTATATCTGGGCCTCTATCGCTCTGGTGCTCAGGGCCTGCTCCTGTGCAGCCATGATGAGTGCCTCTGTGCTGTCCTGTAGGCCAGCCCTTTCTAGCCATTGGTAGGACTTCTTGAGATCAGCCACTTCTGTTATGCTCCGGTGGTACATGCCGTGTAGGGGCTTGTTCTCCCATGATGGGCTCTCCTCCAGCACCTCCTCATCTCGCCACTGCCTGAGACATTCACTGAGTACGTCATCCGTTTTGGCCTTCTCCATGATGTAGTTATGGAGTTTGGATGTTTCGTCCTGGACAGTGGCTCTCACACTCACTAGTCCTCGGCCTCCTTCTTTACGGCTTACGTACAGTCTCAGGGTGCTGGATTTGGGATGGAACCCGCCATGCATGGTAAGGAGCTTTCGAGTTTTAACATCCGTGGTCTGAATCTCTTCCTTTGGCCACCTGATTATTCCTGCAGGGTATCTGATCACTGGCAGGGGTAGCTGTTAATTGCCCGGGCCTTGTTCTTGCCATTGAGCCGGCTTCTTAGGACCTGCCTTACTCGCTGGAGGTATTTGGCAGTTGCCGCTTTCCTCGTCACCTGTTCGAGGTTGCCATTTGCCTGTGGTATACCGAGATACTTGTAACTGTCCTCAACGTCTGCTATTGTTCCCTCTGGGAGTGAGATCCCTTCTGTGTGGACTACCTTGCCTCTCCGAGTCACCATCCTGCTACATTTCTCGAGCCCGAATGACATCCCGATGTCATGGCTGTAGATCCTGGTTGTTTGGATCAGAGAGTCGATGTCTCTCTCGCTCTTGGCGTACAGCTTGATGTCATCCATGTAGAGGAGGTGACTGATCTTTGCTCCGTTCCTGAGGCGGTATCCATAGCCAGTCTGGTCAATTACTTGGCTTAGAGGGTTGAGGCCTATGCAGAACAGTAGTGGGGACAGAGCATCTCCTTGGTAGATACCACATTTGATGGTCACTTGTGCGAGCGGCTTGCCATTTGCCTCAAGGGTAGTCTTCCACATTCCCATCGAGTTTGCAACGAAGTCCCTTAGAGCCCTGTTGATATTGTACAACTTCAAGCATTCCATGATCCATGTGTGTGGCATTGAGTCGTAGGCTTTCTGGTAATCAATCCAGGCTGTGCACAGGTTGGTGTGTCGTGACCGGCAGTCTTGGGCGACTGTTCTGTCAACCAGGAGCTGGTGTTTGGCTCCTCTGGTGTCCCTACCAATGCCCTTCTGTGCTGTGCTCATGAATTGTTCCATATGCCCACTTATCTTAGCCGCAATGATGCCTGACATGAGCTTCCATGTTGTGGAGAGACAGGTTATTGGCCGGTAGTTGGAGGGGACTGCACCCTTGACAGGGTCCTTCATGATCAGGACCGTTCGCCCTTCGGTTAGCCATTCTGGGTGAGTCCCATCTCTCAGCAGCTGGTTCATTTGTGCTGCTAGGCGCTCATGGAGTGATGTGAGTGTCCTTAGCCAGTAGGCATGGACCATATCAGGGCCAGGTGCTGTCCAGTTTTTCATACCTGAGACTCTTTCTCGGATGTCTGCCTCTGTGATGGTAACTGAGTTCTGTTCTGGGAGGTGGCTGTGCTCCTCTCTCAGGGACACCAGCCATTGTGCACTTCTGTTATGTGCTGCATCCTTCTCCCATATGTTCCTCCAGAACTGTTCAGTTTCCAGCCTCGGTGGATCTGCTCCCCTGTTGTTACCCTGCCACTGAGCGTACACCTTCGCAGGTTGTGTTGCGAACAGCCTGTTCACCCTTCTGGCTTCATTCTCTTTAGTGTACCTCTGTAGGCGGCTGGCCAGGGCTTGGAGCCTTTGTTTGGCAGTTTCGAGTGCTTCAGGTATGGTCATCTGGCTGTACTTTCTGGGTACTGGTCTTTTCATTGCACCTCTCTGGGCCTCTGTTAATTGACTCACTTCTCTCCGAGCCGCCTTGATCTTAGCCTCCAACCGTCTTTTCCATGGTGGGTATTGTCCATGGCTCCCATGGTTGCTCTTATAGCCAAGCATCTCTAGGATCACTGCTGCTGAAGTGTATATCAGCTCATTGGTTTCAGTGATTGTGGTGGTAGGTATTGCCCTCACTGCTGCATTCACGCTTTCTATGAGATCCTTAGGTGGTACTTCACACAACCGCTGTAACCGGTGTCTTTGCCCTGTGCCCATTCTAGCCATGATCTTAGCTTTCAGGTCAGTCGCTGCCTCGTTCAGCGTTATCGGTTCCATTGGGGCTATGTACCCAATATCTGGTTGGGGAGTTGCAGTTGGTGGGATCTCCCCTCTGACCTCGGCAACTGTGGCATCATATATGTGTTGTACTTCATCAATCTCAAGCTGTGATAGCAGTTGCCGTTTGTGGATGTTGGAGCATTGAGCTACCAGTTGTTTCGGGGTCAACTGTGACTGTGGGTTTCGAAGTAACCATTCAGCCCACATTCTCTGCATGTAACCTCTTTGGCCAGGGTTACTCGAGTAGTAGCATTCCAACAGAGCCCTGTTATCGCATCTCGTCCACTTTCGCCTTGTTCCAGTAGCCCACTTTTCATCAAGGTGCTCTGGTTCCCCAGCACCTGACGCAGACCTTGTTTGGCCGGGCGACGGCTGATCCGGCATCTCATTGCTTATTTGTACCTTCATGGTTATGAGTTAGGCAGTAGCATTAAGGGTCTTGCCCAAGGACCCTCACTGGATGTTGGTGTTAATGTGCTCCCGGTGGGATTCGAACCCTGGCCTCCCAGGTCCCAGTCCTGTGCCCTACCAACTGAGCTATCCAGCTGCATATATATATATATATATATATATATATATATATCAGATTATTGTGAGTCAAACATATCGTGTTGGTATCATCGGCTGCTGTATCTGCCTCAAGATATATTTGTTTTATAAATTATAGTAGCTATTGAGAAACCAATGTACAGGTTTCGTGATGATTTTTGAGGTGGTGCTTATAAGGAAAAACAGCACAGAGATGCGAGCCTTATCACTTATTCACTCAGTCAGTTATTAACATTTACGGTACCTGAGAAAGCTAAGTCATTTTGTCTGGTTTCGCCAAGGGAGGAATGCAAGACTGTTGGATTTAGCATTTTCAACAGAGGAAAAAACAGACATTTTAATAAAATCCGATCTATTTTCATTTTAGCAAGATTACAGTGATTAGAGGAGGTTTTTCAAAATAAAATCATGGTTCATGTAAAGTAGCTTGAATGCGCTACTATTCTCAAAGTGGGGAAGTTAAAACGTTATAGAAGAAGGTCATGAGTTCGATTCCACCTCCAGGCCTTTCTGTGTGGCATTTGCATGTTCTCCCTGTGTCTGTGCAGGTTTCCTCCGGGTGCTAGGGTTTCCCCATACAACAGGTCTGGCTCATGTATGGCGTGAGAGGGGAAATACCAGGAACCAATTGTAAAGCGCTTTGTGGCTCTGGTCTGTGAAAGGCGCTCTATAAATAAATAACTTAACTTAAGGATGAACGTTTTTTTATGAAGGCTCCATTATCTTTTATTTCAGCAATAAACCGCACCCCAATAAAACTTATTTCATGGCCTAAATGCACTTCACATGGCATTATTCATTCATTGTACACACAGTGGGGGCAAACATATACTGTAGGTAGAGATGCCCTGGGCAGACTGAGGGAAGTGCGGCTGCCAAACTGCACCATTGGCCCCTCAGACCACCACCATCCTCCACTCATTCCATTCATATACTCTAGTGTAATTCGATGTATTTATGTATAACCCTAAATATCAACAGCAGTCGTCTTGAAGGACATTTCACCAGGACAATTCACCAACACAGATCAGAGAATTAAGTTTGCACACATAAAATGCAAAAATAACACATAGGAGCCATTGGTCCAGATATGGCAGATGACCAATATTAATAAATGTTAATAGACGTCACGGGCCTAAACCAACTTTAATTTTGTATACTTTATTTCCAAGGTATCCATTGTTTCCATTTAAGTGGAATGTTTTAGTTTTGTTTAGTTTGGATAAACTTTTTTGATGGATTCTGAACAAAACAAGGATGGCGTGTGATCATACACTGACAGGTCAAATAAAAACTTATGTATAACTAACTTTTTAATTAAATGCTTTGCTCACATGCTAAAAATAGTTATAAAAATTATCAATGGTCAGATTGTCACCACAAAACTCAGTCATTTCGGTCACTATTTTTGGTCACAGCAGCTCTATCCACATTTTTTATTGTATTTGATATAAATCAAATTGTCACACTATGTTGTGTGCGTATCTTAGCAACACTGTGAAAAGCTGGACACAACAACACAATATTTGGATGGAAGTACTAAGATGGGGGTGTGTGTGTGACGGTAGGCCTGACGCACACACACACACACACACACACACACACACACCACCAGCAGCATAAATACCCAGGAACTGTCAGCATCACCCCCCGCAGGAAGCAGAGGTCACTGCACCGTGAGCCCACTCCCTTCCACACACGCACACACATGTACACGCACACACAGCATCACTATCATGTTTAAGCACATGGTGAGAGGAGATATGCCAATATGTGAAAGACCAATTACATTTGCTGTGGTTCTGGAGAAATGAGAATCAAATGAGAAATCATAGTGGATCCCTCCCTTTCTATTTGTATTTTTATGTTTAATTTCTGTGAGGTGACAAAAACGGTTATAATTGTGCCTAATGATATGTATCCTGATCACATTATAAAAGATCCTATATTAAAAAAAGGACATTTTTCAACCAAACAGTTCTCAAACTTCACTCATCATGTGCCACTTTATTAAATATTGTTCAATTAAAAGAAATGTTGACCTTAAAGTAATCTATCTATCTATTACCGGGACAGTGCATATTACTTAACACATGAATATGCCAGGATTAGGAAAAAAGCATTTGATGCATTATATTTCTTGTTGTTGTAAATGATGCCAGACATGTCACCTCAGACCCTCCCCTATCACTCCCCATACAGAAGTTTTAATTCCTTCCTTATATGGCTCCTCAATAAAAAGCAAATATTCAAAACAGGAAGGTGTCCGATTGTTTAGGTCGGCGCGGAAACTCGAGGGAATGCCGCGGAGTTATAACAGCATGATAGAGAGACACCAAAACAAGTAGAGGAAAAAACAGCCAGTGTGCCTATTGCAATGATAACGCTTTTAAGGCTTTGGAGAGGAAATACCACGGTCATATCAGAGAACAGGAGCACTGGAATCTGCCCAAGTTTTTGAGGAGAGAAAAAAAAATCTAGAGCAAATATTTGTCCTTTTGGGGAAAATGGACTCTTCCTGGTCTGGTTTCCTCAAGATGGGAAGCAGCGGGACACAGTTAAGCAGTGCATGTGTTTGTGTGGGGGGGGGGGGGCTCTTATCAAGGGGGGTTGTCGCGGGTGACGGAGGAATGTGAGGATATTCCACAGAGATGAGTTTGTAAATGATACAATGACATCATGGAGAGCCAAAGGAGCAAAGGGCTTTAATTACAAAGAGCATGAATTTAGTTCAGTTTGAGACTTCATGTATGTACATTATGAATAATGTTGGTCCCAGTATTGACCCTTGAGGCACCCCACAAGATATGTTACCGAGCAATCTGCACAATCGGTTGTCTCTCCTTATGCCATAGCTTTCAATTTTGTTAAGCTACACATTTCAATGTAATTCAACGTTCTTTTTTGAAAATCAAGAAAAAAAATCCCCGAAAAATACCATGTGTTTCTTCAAATATGTCAAGTAAAGCAAACTAAGAAGATGTATTTTGCCTAAACTCATCAGACAATGAATTTGTATTTTCAATAAACTCTCAAAGTCTTGTGTCAAATCATCTTCTAAAACCTTGAATTACTGTGAAAGAAGGGAGACAGGACGATAAATGGTGAAATAATGCTGCCACTGCTGCTACTTTTTGTGGTCAACGCAATCTTCATCAGAATTAATTTTATTGCCATTGAAAGAAACAGGAAGTCTCAAACTAGGAATTTGCTTTGGCATATGGTGCAAACAAGTTGTAGGAAAAAAGGAGAACAGATAATTATTCATATAATTCTAGTATAAAAATACACACTATAGACTAGAATTAATAAAAGAGAAAATAAAAAAGCATTGGGGTTCCAGTAAGTAAGTAAGTAAGTAACCACCAGATGACTTGAAGCTGGGAGGGTCTGTATCCCATGTGTGTTTGGTGTTATGATGTAGGTATTGGCATTGGCCCTGGACTTGGTTCGTCCGCTCTCATCAACCTCAACACAGACTCAAGTTGACCAATGTCCTGTACCTTCAAAAGTCTATGGGAAAGCAGGAAGACTCAGACAGTAAGGTCACAATAGGATGCCACCTCATCCACCCAATGTCCATCCTTTGTAAGAGCAGTGATGAAGTCACCATTTTGTGACACAGGTGTACTATCTGATGTTACTGGTGACTTTAGGTTTGATTTGATTGCATCCAATTCAATGTAGTCTTGTATAGCCCTAAATCACAACAGCAGTTATCTCGGAGGACTTTACAAAACCGTCAACTTCGCCAACATAGATCAGAGAATCAAACATTTCAAACATAGGAGATGTTGTGATAAAAAACACAGAGAGCCATTGGTTCCTAAGGAGCTGATGATCAATATCCATAAATGTTGATGAAGTCCATTAATGTCAAGGAAAAGATCTGAAAACCCTGTGGAGAACATGAGATCAAGGACCAAGGCCACGCGGTGCAGGACTGACGCTGAAGAACGAGGACAAGGCCACTTTCAAAACATGATTTTGAGCAAACTCTGAGTGTAAAAACACATGTAACCTGCTAGTGGACCAGACTGGCTCGATTGCATTGTCAAGTTAAAGCTGGGGTACCTTAATTACATTCATCAATACATCTTTCAAAAGTAAAATGTTTTAACCAATCAGACACAACATGCTGTCTTCATCTCATTAGGAATATCGTGTACATACTTAAACAGCCCTGTGAGTGCTATCAAAATCATATTTCCATAATGACCTCCAGCCCTATAAAAAACGTCATACAACATAATTTTATCTTTCTTCTATCTTTCACTGTAAACACTCAAGGCTTTATCTCATATTTCAGTCCCATAATATACATGAGAAATGTGTACATTTGTATTGATACCGTTTCCAGTGAAAAATGTCACACAGTAAAAGTTAAAAAGTTTGGACCGTGGCCTTAGGCGGCACGGTGGCTGAGTGGATAGCACTCTCGCCTCTCAGCAAGAAGGTCCTGGGTTCGAATCCCGGTCAGACCAGGGCCTTTCTGAGTGGAGTTTGCATGTTCTCCCCGTGTCTGCGTAGGTTTCCTCCGGGTACTCCGGTTTCCCCT
>OZ035838.1:23381683-23384183 GCA_964034765.1 Knipowitschia caucasica
TGTTTACGTTATAAGCCTCACTTTACTCAGGATTCTGGAACATTTTCTGAACAATATTTTCTGACGATTGTGATTATAGAGTTTTTTATTTGAAGTTTAAAGTGTAATGCATATTTTATTGACTTGAGAGACTTTTACTTTCTTTTTGTACAGAGTTCCTCCAAGATAGACCAGAAAGTCAGGTGTCCATAGCAGCAAAAACACAGCAGCAGAGGAGGAGTAGCCGCTTCAGGGTTCAGGCCCTTTTCTCTGCTCTAGTCCAAAGTGAGATGCTGATCCGCTTGGTTTGGACCATGAATCCTCTCTGCTCCTCTCTGCTATGAACACTGTACTGCAGCAACATCTCAGGTAGTTAAAAGCAAGAAAAAAAACTATTGTAAAGCACAAAAAAACAACTGTTTCAGAGCTACTGTTGTAATTTAGGGCTGTACAAAAACAAATCTAATTGAATTGAAATTGAACTTTGGTTTCATTTAAATGATACATGCTTGTCCAAATGTTATGAATAAATCAGATACCACATTATATCACAGACTTGTTAGAAAAAACGCTGTTGTGTGCATACTTGGAGGATCTGCTAGTCAGTCTTTGACTCTTTAGGCTGAGAAGTGATGGGTGGTAATCACTTTTTTTACACTTTTCAGTCTGACAAAGCTGATCTAAAAGTGTGACAGAGGCCAAGAGATACACACAAGAAAAAAACAGAGATAGACACAAGGGCATTGTTTGACTTGTGTGTGGTTTAAAAGTCTGATACCTCAGCTTTAAGAGCAAAAGTGTGGTTCTTTTAATTTGACATTTACTGTAATTTGCTTCCCTGTCTAAGAGCAATACCATTTGACATACTGTACACACTGCAAAAACAAATGAAAATGAGTCAAACATGATTCAAATTTGGCACAGTGTATCAAAGTTTGAACACATTTTTGACTGAGCCTTAAAACAAGATTTACCAATGGGACAAGCAAAATGATCTTGTTTTAAAAAGAAGAAATTAAGAACAAGAAATGTCTCTCTTGGAATGAGAAAACTACAGCAACAATTGTTGAAATAAGACTAAATGGCTTTGTCCCATTGGCAAATATTGTTTTAAGACAGTCAGAATGTGCTCAGATTAAGATAAAAACAAAAAAAACCATTCGATCCAAGCAATTGTTACCTGATAATGTATCATTTTTTGCAGTAGATCTCAAACTCAAGCTTCTTTTTTACATTTATTTGAGTTTAAATCATTAGAAAACAGCATGTTTGTAACTCTAGAAAAACGTGCAAAGATTATAAAGAAAAAAATAGTAATAGTATTAGAACTTGCAAAAGTATTAATACAACATGTACTTTTGTACACTTTTTTACTTGTCACATTTACAACTAAACACTATTTACCATATTCTTGAGCCAACTGTGGAGAGAAAGCAAAAAAATCCATTATGTTGTTATTAATAAAACTAACTAAAACAGTGTGGATAAAGGTTTGTTACTCTGTTTACCCAATTTGACATTTATAACAACAAAACAAACAGACATTTATCAATACTGTTGGCAAGTCACTGTGAAAAATAGCCACACACAATGAGAAATGTACCAAGATTCACAGACATCTCCGTCAAGTTTAGACCCCAAAACTTGAACATTTGTTTTTTAGAAATCCAATTGAGCTTTTCAGATTAATTGCATTTGGCATCATTTTCTCTTAAAGCCGGAGAAAGACGGAACTATGTAGTAACATTCCATGTGGTTCTTTCACTAGTTTTCACATGCAGGTAATTTTTGGCGTATGTGAAAGATGTTTTTTTTATAAGAGGAAGAAAACATGTTTGGTCTGATTTTAAACTAATGCCTCTTATATAACATGTACAAGTTTCATTACATTCAATTGTAATACATATTTTCTTGTGAGACCTTTCTTTATGTGTCATTTATATAACACCTATGAGTTTCATCCTCATCCTCATCATTAATTAGTGAGTGTTTTTCTCTCTCCAGTTTACTCAATTATGATACTGTGTTTTCATTGCTCAACTACAGCCGGCTTTAGTCACACATAAATAACAGATTTATTTGTTTTTGCAGACTTTTGGATGAGCAGAACTGGTTTGTACTCACCAACGATGATGTCATCTATTTGGGAGCGAGCTGGATGAGGGATTTTGGCTGCTGTAGTCTGCCCCCTGGTGGTGTCACACTGGAAGTCCATCACTGCAGTCAGGGAAGTAAAATCAATAATCGATTCAATATTGAAAAAGTACATATATTTTATCACGTTAATACTGTACCAATAAAAAGAATATAGAAAAGAACAAAAATTAGCCCGTATTTTTTTGATGGGGACAAAGGACATTAATAAACATGTGTGTACAATTGTAAAAATGCCAGATTTTTGCTTAAATGCTACAAGTAGTGACAAAAACCTATACAATTGAATTTACACAATGATTTCCACTGGTGAAGCTTGTTACGGGCATAGCCACAAAAAAATAATCTGGAAGCTTTTCATTTTGTA